>CATIWF010069792.1:0-44152 GCA_949630135.1 Balakata baccata
AGGGTTATAAAGTATTAGAAATTAAATGGTATAAAATGATTAAATCAAAATTAATAAAAGTTGACATAGTTAAATTAATTAAAGTAGACAATTTGACTAGATAGTATTTTGGCACTAAGTACATGTAAATATGTAGAGAAATTAATAATAATAATTAATTAATTTAATTAATTATTTATTATTTAAATTATTTAAATAAAACATAAAAGTTAAAAAAAAAAATTGAATGAGACAAATTGGCTTTGCTGGCTATACTGTTGCCTTATCCCTATTCCAGCCATAGTTTCTCCTTCTTCTCCCCTTCATTTTTCTTCAAATTTTCTCTCAAATTCCAGCCATATTCAGACCTTTAGGTCATAAGTAATTCATATATTCTTCTTGTCTTGCTAATTTTTTTTTTTATTAAGAATAGAAAATGGTGATCTTTTTCATGCAAGTAATATAGTTGGATTCTATTTTGGGGGAAGTATATTTATACCCCATTTTCTTCGTGTTAGAGACCAAATTTGAGGAAGTTGAAAACATCAAAGTTGTAGTTTTATGTCTTAGGTTTAAGGCTATATAAATAGTTTTGTATGATTTGGTGTCTATGGAAAAATATTGATATCGGACTGGAACTGGTTTCATTAAGGAACCTAGCTGAATCATTTATTATTTTGATTATATTTCTATATGATAGAGTCGATATTTGAGAAAAATCAAAGCATAAAAGTTGTAGATATATGTGTTATCTAGTAGTATACAAAATTTCAAGACCAGATTGTGGGCAGAAGTTGAGTTATGGGTAAGAGAGTCATATCTGTTCCATATTTAAGCTATCTGCTTAGTGTCCTGGGCTGGTCCAGTCCGTTGTTTGTCAATTTTGAGCTCCTTATAGACATAATCTGTAAATGGTCAAAATATGAAAGTTATAGGTACATGTCTTATTAAATTTTGGCATAAATTTCACCTCAATATGTTGTATATGTTATGAGTTATGGACTTCATAAGTCAGACTAGTCCGGATGCCAGCCCTGTTTCTGACCAGTCACAATTACCCTACCATATGAAGACTTTAGAGGTAGAATGGATGAAAGTTGTCAACATAAAAATTGGTTTATTTTAACATATCTATCATCATACAAAGATTCATACAAATATGTCTTACACGTTGTAAGATATGGAGAGGCAAAATTGGTGTCTCAAAACTGCCTAAGGTAAAAAACAGGGCAGAGAATAGAATATGTTTATAAATTGCATAAAATATTCCACAATGGTCCAAATTTTATGAAATTTAGATATATTGTAGCCCTATATGTTAGCTTTAATTAGAAATAAGAATTATATAAAATGAACTAGTATAGAAAAAGTTATAAGCTATTGAACATTGGAAGGTCACACTGCTATAATATCAAACCCTAGTTAGTTATCCATAATATGCATATTTCAATTTGTTTAAGTTTCACTAAGTTTATTTAGCAACCAATTGACCAAGTATACATTCAATTAGGCTTACAACATATTAGAGATCCCCAAGTAAGTGAAAGACAATAAGTTAGAGGCTCAAAATCGAAAGGAAAGATGAATTTAATTATCAAACGATTTCTTTAGTATGTGCTACGTGTAATATGACTTGATTTGCTTTATTTGAATTACATGTTTGCTATGATATAGCTAATGAGACTGTATTGAATGTAAAATACATGTTTGGATTACATGGATAGGTTTTCTTTGTATAAGGCAAAAGTTAACTGAAATGTATAATGATTGTTACAAATGCATATGCATATAGACTTAAAAGATGTTGTGAGTAGCTAGATAGCATTGAAAAGCAAAAGAAGAGGCCTATGACCTAAACAAATGTTCAAAGCAAAAGAAAAGGCCTATGGCCTAACAAATGTGCAAATGTTACAAATGATCAAGCTAGTTAGCAAATGCAAATGTTCACATGAAAATCCGGGACAGTATCTGTTTAGCCTAGTCACAAAAAAAAAACGACTGATAGACATCCATTTGTGCATTAAAAGAGTATTTGGTGCTTATTGATGGAGAACTATTATGTTATATTTTATTGCAAATGTTAAAAGAGAATGGTGCAAGTGAGGAGGATATTAATTGTAAGCAAGGTGGTTGAAATGGAGAGATGCAACTATCAGATGGCAAATACAAGCTAATTAGAAAGGATGTTTTATTGTTGCATGCTGAGTGCTGACTGAGAGATATTTTATAGTTGTGCAAATAAATTGACAATAATTTATGGCAGTAAATGTGGGCCGTAAAGAAGCAGTAATTCCTCAAAATTAATATGGCACGTAGGATAATATTAAGACAGATGAACACTGATGGATCGTGTAGGAAATTTGAACATTCATTGGAAAGTAGAAGTGGCTCATGGTGAAGGTAAGCTTAGAGAAAGAATGATATGGTTCAAGCATTTCCCTCTTAAGCTTGCTACTGCAATGATATGAAAAATATAAGTGCAGTGTAGTTGTAAAGTGGGATGCAAAAGAAGGCAAGGGGTACACCTAGGATGCTGTGGAGTGTAGTTGTAAAGAAGGGCCTACTAGATTTACAACTCTCTATAGGTGAACCAAAAATTTGAACAAAAATGAGGAAAAAGGATTTATATGGCTGATCCAAATTAATTCTAGATTGGGGTACGGGAATTGACTGAGGTAAGTATTACAATGGATAATTTTGGGAATGGCAATATCTTGGGTGAATAGACATGAACAAATAAGCATATATATATAGGTATGTAATATATTTCTTTATTTTCCTAATGATGGCCGTAACATCCTGTATTACCATACCATTTTAGGAGATACATGCACCCATTCTTGGGCATCAGGGAGTTAAATTAGTGGTAATTGGTGTCTTAGTTGCATTTGCTTTGGCAAGCATTGTAAGTTCAACTTTGAATAAGTCGAGCTTTCTCCTCTACTTCTTCAAATTTGGTATAACTTCGTTACGTTAATAATTTTATTCATTTTTTTTTTACTTCTTACAGGCTCTATGTACAAGAATCGATCCTGGTTTGGAGCAACAAATTGTTCTTCCTCGGGACTCTTACTTTCAGGTTTAAGCGCTTTACCTGATTTGATTTATCTTTAAAAAATTCTACCACTATTTTATTATTTTCCTTGCATGTGTAGCTGTATTGCAATGAAAACTTGTATTCTGTATCAGGGTTATTTCAGTAATGTTTCTGAATATTTGAAAAGCGGACCACCATTATATTTTGTTGTAAAGGATTACAACTACAGGTACTCAATCTTTGGCTATCTTGTTACTTATTTTCTTTATTTGATCCCTCAAATTTTCAGTGTCCACCATGTGTCACATATGCTAAATATCATGCTAGTTATACAACTGTAATATCAAACTAATAAGATGTGAATGAGTAATAAATAGTGGAAGTTGAAAATGGGTATTTCTTTTTGTAGATGTATTCTTATACATGTAATATAACAAAACAAATAAAAATATGAAATAAAAAGGTGCATTGGATTTCCTTCAAATTTTCTCATTAGAGAATGACAATATGACTGCAGAAATGCTTTTTATTTCTTGTTCTATATTCATCCATGTTGATATGTTTGTTTTTTGAGGACACTAATATGTTTGTTCCCTGAGTGTAAATATACAAACATGCTTGTAGACTAGGCAGTTATACACTTCTTTGCAATTCTAAATGATTCAATCATGCAAATCTTTGTATAAGAACAGTTGTGTCTATTTATCTGAAGTTCTGTGTGGGCACCAATAGTTGTGCTTGACATGAAGTATTATGAAGGTATGTCCTGGACTCGACATGGACTTGATTTGATTATGAATTGGGTTGTAAAGATATGCTCACGTCTTCAAAAAGTGACGAATTTCCATCCTTATTTAACTTTCCCCTGCATCATTTGCCTGCATGTGGTTCCAGAAATTCTCTATGTTGGTCTCCTGCAATATACTTTTTTGATACTGTTCCATTTGTTGTACTCTTTATTCCATTTTTGTTAGGTAAGAAAATTAAGAAACTAAAAGTTTTACTTTCATGACTTGTTTGTTGCAGATTGAAATCTTTCCATGTTCCGTGTTCTATATTTTCATTGAGCAATATATATGGAGGATAGCCTTGATCAATATTGCTGTAGTACTTGGTTAGTATTGCAAAATAATTGTGATACATTTGATCTTCAAATCCCGTGTTATTTTCCATGCAGGATGGTTTCAGCAGGACAAAAGTTCTGGATCTGTCATGGAGCGACTGCACTTGTGTTGCACATGTCAGATATATCTGTATATGCCTAAATGTAATGCTTATTATGAATAGCTAGTATTTGATTAGTTCATGCTATGTTGCTGCCTGGCAAGATAATCTCTTCTTAAAATTTGTTTTTATTAATAATTTTATGCATGACTGATAAATAAATTTGTTTTGCCTTTTGTTTTTAATAATAGATGTACTTGACCCAAATTATCACACAATGCAATGGTTTGTTTGATTTTTTATTATGGACTGCAATTAAATTCCTTAATTCTTGAATTTTTAAATACTATTAATATTTAGTTATAGTTTATTTTAGACTTTTATGATAATCTAAACAATTTATTACTCTTATAATATTAACATTTATATAATTTAATATATAAACAAATATTAATATGAATATAAATAATAATATTAATATTGAATGAAAAATAAATTAAAATATATAAATTACATAAATTAAATTAGTAATTATATTTATGGCCGCTAAAATTTATTACAACAGCAGAATATGTATTTTTAGTGACACATGTGATTGCTAAATTTAGTGACCACAATGTTGCTGTGGCTAATGTGCTCCTAATCAGGGCTCTTGTATTCTAATTAGTGACAATTTGGTCGTTAATAGCATTTACATAATTGTTGTTGCTATTAGCAATCATAAAATGTGGTCACTAACAGTATCCACATATTTGTGGTCGTTAATAATATCCACAATAAAATTGTGATCGCTAATAGAATCTATGACCAGCATTTCTGCTTTCACAATTTGTGGTAGCTATTTTTAATATTTTTTGTAGTGGACGCTCTGAGAGCTTGGGTCACTTTGCTCATAATGCATGGAAGGAAAACTATGGTACTATAAGATAACTTGAATACTACTGAAATTGTGTCTATTTAAAATGCTCTTGGTGTGTTTTTTTTGTTTTGTTTCTATTGGCTTTGTAATGAAATTTTTTTTTCTACCTTTAAATTGTTATTGGTCTGTAGTTATTGTGTTTTAAAATGATCTTAAAGTTTTGTATTGAATGTTTAAATCCATAAAGGGCGTAAGCAAAACTGTATTAATAGGTCAGTAATGATTTATGCATGTCTTGGCTGACTTATGAAATCAAATGGGATAAAGAGAGTGAAATCATGAAGAAGAAACCGTCATGTGAATTTCGAACACCATTACTGAACTTTAAAGGTATGCAACAATCCCTATCAAGCTTCAAATTTATATTGGCCTGTGTATTATTGAGTTTTTCTGTTATGCATCTATTTAAATTGTTCTTGGGGTGTGATATGTTTGTTCAAACATTTAGTAAGTGAAAAATTCTGCTTAGAGATAATTCCATGTTATGGGTACTTAATAATCTTGAGCAGTAGCACAAAGATTACCGTACGTAACCAATTATCATTTATTATTTGAAAGGAGTTTATTCATTATATTAATGAATTACTAGTATAAAAAGTACTTTAGAGGAATAATTTTTGTGACAGTCAAAAAAACAATAACAACAAAAAGTATACATGATGATATTTTTGTAATTAAATGTTGAATGCGAAAACTTTTAGCGGCTGCTGTCTATTTACAATAGTAGCAAAGAAAGCCGCAAATTATTTCTTTTTTCCTAAAAAATCCTGCTCCTTCGAAATATTATTGGATATATTACATAATTAACATTTAATAAAAATTTATAATATTAAAAAATAATTATTTCATGGCTTTTACGACTGCCACTAAAGGGGACAACATCAACAAGCAGGAGTAAATAAGACTGGCCTAAAAAAGACAGTCACAAGAGGCTTTCACAAAACGGTGTATTTTGGTCGGAGAAAATGTGGTTGTCATGGCAAACGATAGCCACTTATGCTTTTTAGTATTTTTTTTATTATTCTAACTTTAAATAGAATTAAATTAATATTTATATAAAATAATTTAAAATGGAATTATAAATAACAAAACAGTCACTTTAAAAATTAGATATGTGTTTTTTAGTTCCCTTTTCCCTCTCTCTAAACAGGTAAGAGGAGAGAGAAGAGAAAAAATTAAGATGGATATTCCAATGATAGAAGAGACGTAGAGATGGAGGAGATGGAAATTATTAACTTTATTTATTATTTTATTTTTTTAATAATGCTGCCAAACAAATATATGGTTTTTGGTGCTTCAATTGTCAGCACTCACTTCAATTAAACAATTATCTTTCGGATGTGAAGCTAGGGTTTCTGACTCATTATTAATATTATTTAAACTGAAGTTAAAGAGATAATTGTTTGCAGGAATTGAGGACCGGCAATAAAAGTAAATCAAACCTGGAATTGAGGACTGGCAATAAAAGTAAATCAAACCTTGCAAGTAGATCAAACCTTGCAAGTATAAGTGGCAACGAACTTGCAACTGCAAATAGGGATGACAATTGAACTCACATTCGGTAAACTTCAATCCAAAACCGTAATTGTTTAGAAGGACTTTAAAAAAATATTAAATCATAATTAATAAAGCAAAATGCAAGAATAAAGTTAAAAAAAAAAATGCAAATCTAGTTAGGCCAAAACAAAACCATCAATAAAATCAATTATCAGAAAATCACAAAAAAAAAAAAAAAGGAAGTTCAACTAAAAGTGTAAAACATAAGTAAGAAGAAAATAAATCGATAGATAGTATTCAAACTAATATAGAAGCTCCCCAGTTAAAAAATTAAAATTTATAAAATTTTTAGAGATTAATAATTAAATTAATGTACAAAAGATATAGATCCAAGCTGGTAAGATCATGTGTGTTAAATTTCATTAATTTAAGCTCAATCAGAAAGAAAAGTACATAGTAAAAAAAGTGAAAGCAGTATAAAGGAATGAAAAAAATAAATAGATGGAGCCAACTAAAACAGCAAAAGATGAAGTCAGTAAGGGAAGACTAAGGGAAGCAACAAAATTTCAGCCAAAAACAATTAAAAAAAGAATTAAGAAAAGGAAAAATAAATAGTAATTAGGAAATGGGAAAAAAAATGGATCTTATAACAGAGAACAAAAGCAAATAAGAACTAAAATTAGACAAATATAAATACAAATACAAATGGGAAGCAGATAAATAAATTGGAGGTTTGCAAGGGACAAAGTTAAAAGACAAACACATCATATGTATTTAGTTTGGGACTGTGTCAAAATGAGTGTTAGAAAAGGAAACACATTTATAGAAACTATTAATGCATTTGTTTTTCAATTGGCAGACAACCCCTTGGTCCTACATTTTGAAAAGCAAATTTTCTTCCATCCATTCTATATACTTCCTAACATTAAAAAAAATGAAAAAAAAAAAAGAATAATTAGGCGAAAGATGATAAATTTCTCACTCTCGTATATTATGTTAAAAAAAAATTTCTCAAAATTATTTTGTCAATTTAAAATTACATAAACAGAAAACTTACTTGGATAACTTCAGTTATATTGCCAATCACCATTTGGACAAATTCTTCTTTTAATATTTGTGTAGGCATTAATTCGGATAATCTTCCATGAAGACATCATAGTCAACACCTCCAATGCTAGACAAGTATATTGCTTCCATCAAAATCTTCTTTGCCCCTTCTTCCCCTACTTCTTTCTGCAGTTGGCTGATAGTAATTTTGAAGAAATTTAGCTGTTCTTTGAAGGAAATCTGGAAAGAAAATTTTGAACATTTGATACTCAAATAATTCCTTGTTTTCTTTCGTACAATTATCAATATATAACCAAAACATTTTGGGAAATTTGATGTTTTTCCTCTACTGTTTCATATTAGCATAAATTTAACCAAGTTATCTTCCAATTAATTAATCTCTCATCTCAATAAATAACAACAATTCAAACCCTTAAATATTGAATATTTCGGTAAAAACATTAACTGAAATGAACAACAATTTAAACCCAAACTATAAGTCCAACCTTAATGAATAGTAACTATTTGGACATGAATGATAGCCACATAAGCTTTCCATGCATGCATGCATGCATTAAAAAAATAAATGAAATTAATAAGGCTATATATGTTTTAATTGCAAGAAAATATACAATTCAAGGTTTAAACTTTAAATTGTTACTGTTCACTAATGTTCTTATTTGGGTTGAATAGAGGAAAAAAAGAAATATAATTTATTTAACATTTTGACTTAGGAAAATTATAAGCTCAGTTTAATAAAAGTGAATTTTAGTCTAATGAAAGAAGGTAAAGTATCCGTCCTGGATTACTTTTGAGGCATGGCAGGAGCCCCAGCTGCTGCAAAATTAGCTCCATTTTTGAACGACTGTTGCGTACCATTTTCTTCCAAATAAGGTTTCCATAGTGGTAAATTCACACCCATGGCTGCATCAACAAGCATATATACTAGAATTAATTTAACTTTTCTCATTTCTACCAAAGAAAGGTGTAAATATGCCCTAAAAATATAGGTCAAAAAGCACATTAAACTCAGGTAAAACTCGGTTAAAATGGTTTTCATGCTGAAAACTCGATCAAAATAGTCTTTTATACTAAAATTTTGAAATGCAAAACTGGCTCAAAATTAAGGAGCCAATGAGCCTCTTTGCATCTTTTGCCTTTCTATCATATATAGTTGACAAATAAAGTTCCATTGATAAGAAATACTTACCAACAGGAAGAACGCGACCATCAGAATGTCTTCCAGTTGGATACTTGAAAAAGGTCTCTCCATATGGCCAATGATTAGCCTTCATTGTGTAGCTTAAATTAAGATAATTACAGTTGCCTGGATCATATAATGAATCTCCAAACATAGACATTACAACATTTTTTTCAATCAGATAGTTCACCGACCTAACTTTTAGGACTATTATATCATACTATATATATAAAAGTGGGAGGTGAGAGACAAACAAAATTATCGAAAAACCAATATAATTATATTATTTAATTGAGTTAATTTTATCATTTACTAATTAAATTTATTAGTAAATAATTCATTAATTAGAAGTTTAGTTCTATTAGTACTTGATAACTATATTTTATATATAAAAAATTATATAACTAATATTAAAAAAATAAATTAATTAAAAATAAGTGATAATTATAAATAAAACTCCAACATTTAATCTAATTTTTAATTTAACGTTCAATATTTTTTAAGTTCCATGAATATTATTATTTTTAATGTATGAATTACAAATAAGTGATAATTATAAATAAAACTCCAACATTTAATTCAATTTTTATTTTAACGTCCAATATTTTTTAAGGTCCATGAATATTATTATTTTTAATTTATAAATAACAAATAAGTGATAATTATAAATAAAACTATAACATTTAATCCAATTTTTAATATAATATCCAAAGAACTGATATAGAAGAATAAATATTTAATATATTTAGAGTTATATAATATATATAACTTTTATTATTATTATATATAATAAATATTGGATCGTTTGTATTATGATTATTGTTGGTCCCTCTTTATATTTTATCTTGACTCCGCCTCTGTCCATATCTATAATTATGTAGCAGAACGCTCAAATGAGAAGTTTTGCAATATTAGATTAAAAAAATATTAGAAATATAATTTAATAATTAATTTTTCTTAACCATATACATAACAAGTTAAGTTTTTAAAATTTATATGTATAGTAAAATATAATTTTCGTTTATATTAAAATATAAGAATTAATTATAATTAATAAATATTAATATTTAAATTAAATGTGACTTAATTATATGGTAATTAAAAGTAACGAAAATTAATTTGCTAGATAAAATTATTATTATTATTATTATTATTATTATAAAATACTTATATACTACCACTATTTTATATATGATTCTTAATAATGAATAAATTAGTAATATTCATTTGAGTTATAATATGAATTCAATATCTAATAATTAGGTACAAAACACGTTAATGAAAAATCATAATATGATATCATCATAATATATATAAAAGTAGAAATAAGAGGGACATACAAATTTAAAAAGAATGAAAAATTAATTTAATAAAAAAAATATTATGAAAGGACAATAAAAAAAATAATATATTGTCATTCAAAGTATAACAATAATGGTAAACTAAATTACAACCATGCATGTAACATATAATATAAATTTTAAAATACTGAGTACAATTCTTATAAGTTTTTTAAGAAATTATAATTTCTTAATAATTTTTATATATTTTAATATTGAATTTATTTTAATCATATACAAAAAATTTATTTGCATAGTATAATATAATTTACTTTTATATAAATTATAAGAATCAAATATAATTAATAATAATTAATATTTAAAATATATGTAATTTAATTACATGATAATTAAAAGTAAGTAAAATTAATTTATTGGGCAAAATGATGATGATTATGATTATTATTTAATAATGATGTGTCTAATTATTAAAAATTACATGTATCGCACGTGAATGATTGGAAATAGAGAGACAAACACAATAACTACAAAATACTTACTACTTCTATTTTATATATGAATCTTAATAATTGACAAATTAGTAATTTGAGGATGAATAAAATGATCATAAAATACTTACTATTTCTATTTTATATATGATTCTTAATAATAGATAAATTAGTAATCTTCATATAAATTATAATACAAGTACAATATCTAATAATTACGTACAACATAACCAATCTAATTGTATTAATTAATAGGTTTAATTTTGTTATTTATGCAACCAATCTAATTGTATTAGTTAAAAGGTTTAATTTTATAATTTAATAATTTAATTTATTAGAGAATAATATGAATAATTATTATTAATATTTATTTAATAATGATGAATCTAATTATTAAAAACCAAAGCACGGTAAAAAAATATAATAGACAAGATAATTAATGGACCAAATAATATGATGTGGTTTTTTTATATATATAATATGATATAAGAATCAAATATAATTAAATATTAGTATTTAAATTAAATGTGACTTAATTACATGACAATTACAAGTAACTAAAATTAATTTACCAGATAAATTATTATTGTTATTTATTTAATAATGATAAATTTAATTATTAAAAACCATGTGACGATTGAGAATAATGGAAACAGATAAAATAACTGTAAAGTATTTATTACCTTGACTTTTAATAATGAACAAATTAATAATTTGATAAAATTTGAGATAATGAATAAAATATTATAAAAAGACGAAATAAAAAAATAACATAAAAATTAAATAATAATTAATGACGAATCCAATGTTTAATAATCATGTGCAACCATACCAACTCGATTATATTAGTTAATTGAATTAATTTTGTCATTTAATAATTTAATTATTAGTGAATAGTATTGACACATATTATTCAAATTATTTTATTTTATTATTTATTAAATTAATTAACCTAAATATTAATGAGTAATAAAATAATAAAATAACTTAATAAATAATAAAAAGTAATAAAAATGTATTATAAGTAATGAACATATAATGAACAATCAAATTTAAAATGACGAATAATCATATTTAAGATAATGAACAATTAAGTTTAAAATGATGCACAATTAAAATATAAATATTAAACTTATAAGTGATAAATACGCGATGAACAATTAAATTCAAAACGATAAATAATCAAATTCATAATTATGAACAATAAAGTTCAAAGTGATAAACAATTAAATTCTAATAAAAAAAATTTACAAATTCATCACTATAATTTACTATACATAATTTATTATTATTAAAATTGTAAAATACTTACTAACTCTATTTTATATATGACTCTTAATAATGGATAAATTGACAATTTGATAGAAACATATATTCTTATAAATTACTATAAATAACGTATCAGAATAAAATAAAATAAAATAATAAAAAATATAAAAATTATATAAAAATTAAATAGTAATTAATAACGAGTTGAATAATTAATAATAATAATAATAATTTACAAAACTAGTTAATATAAATGAGAAACCAAACAAAAAGCTTTTAGGAGTAAACATATTTTATTTCTATTGTTATATTCATCGCAAGATAGACATATGCGCATTTATAGGCAAACGGATTATCTAATCATCAACTTTAGGAAATGATCTGTCAAATTTTCAACCGTTGAATAGTTGTGTGGAAATAGATGCAAAATTATTTAAATATCTGAGAATCTCAGTAAAGTTGCCTTTGCACATGGGCGATTATCACAATGAATATATTTAATTTTCTATGTACACACTTATAAATTATAACAACTCAAACTAATTAATTGTGATAAGTAGAGCTGATAATTTAGGACACGACACGATTAATTGATAGAAAATGTACGGATTTAAACGGATATGAATTTGAAATTGATGAATATGAATCATTATTATATCAACACAATTAAAATACGAAAAAAACTATGTATCTACTTAACCTATTAAAACACGATTATAATAAATTATATATAGTAAATTATGTTAAAATTAATTGTATTAATATATTTTACATATAAACAAATACTGTATAATATTATTTTTATAATTATATTAATATTTATGTATAATTGTGTTTTGTGTTATGTATGTATATATATATGTAATATATTGACCACGTCAAATAATTTCGTATAATATAATAGATATATGAAACATGATATAATTAAATACGATACAAAATAAAATATAATATAAAATAAAACACTATATAATCAGACACAGACACGATACAATTAGATATAACTAAATACGAGTTATCATCTATAATTGTAAGGTTGCCTTTGCATTTGGGCCTTAATCATAATTAGTATATTTAATTTTCTATGTTGCCTTTTCCAGAACAAGATTTTTTTTTTTTCCAGTTAATTTTGATGTGATGGAGATTATAACTTTGGTCATTATGGTGGGCCACGGATGGTTCTTGATCATTACTTTATTGGAAATGTTGGTGGGCTAAATATAGTATGATTATGAAATACAAAGGAAATGAAAAAAATGAAAGAGGAAGACAGGTACACTTATATTATACGGTAAATATTTGCTAAATTCTTATCAAATTAAAACAAATCATTCATATATATATATATATGGAACAACTGAAGTAACCAAATTCAAAGTTTATACTATATATTGACACAAATACCAAAGCAATTCTATCACTTATATTAATATAACACAAATCTCCAAACACTCTAATTATCATCTTATTATATTCTATCCTATTAACAACTATATCACATAAGTTAAAAACTCTTAATAAACTGTAAATTATATTTCCAACAACTTCTCTTAATTTGTAATTTCTTCATAGCTTTATTAATCTTCGTATTTTTATCCTTGATTCGGACAATCTTTTGAAGAAAAATCACGCACTGCAAATACCATTCTTCTTCTTAGTTAAATTGGAATAGATTCTCTACGATTACTTAACTTTTTATGTCTTTATTCTTCCATCTTGGTTTTCAAATCATTCAATTCTTCAATTGTTTCATCAAATCTTTTTCTAAATTTCTCATATGCTTGATTCAAATCATTTTTCACTCCATACAGTTTTCGTTGATTCACATTTTCAATAATCACATTGTAAGTACACTTTAAATGTCTTATCACTTATAAAACAACTATATTTTTGCATCCCTTTTTATATATGTCTTGAACCCACTTTGAGCATATTTTCCATACATGTCTTCAAAAGCAACTTTTGCCATGAAGAGTGGTTGATCATCAAGTCCACTTCTTTCACATTCATAAATTGCAGGTGAAAATCCAAACTTTTCAAGTAATTCTTTTAGAATTAACTTAAATGGAACAATTACAATTATTTATTTCTCATTATCTATTTTTTACACTCTCAAACTATTAAAAATACTTTCAGAAGTTTTTCTCATAACCTCACTGTATCTTCAATTTGAGGACTTCTCTTGTCACTCTTTCTTTGAAGTTTTTTGTGGAGTTTTTCTCACGACTCACACCTCCTTTCAACAAACTCAGAGATTATACAATACTCTCCCAACGGATTCTCTTTTCTTCAAATCCAAAGATATCAACTCATACAAATTGCCTTTTAATGAAGATTGTATTTCACACTAGCTAACTTGGACTCTCGTTTCTTATCACCTTTTGCGCTCAATAACCTTGCTAACCTTGCTCTGATACCACTTTGTTGGAAACATGATGAGCTAAAGATAATATGATTATGAAGATACACAAGGCATAAGAATGATGAAAGAGGGAGAACACACGAACTTATATTATATGATAAATATTTACTCCACTCTTATCAAACTAATACGGATCACTCATATATATATATATGTATATAGCAACCTAAGTAACCATTCAAATTCTATACTAAATACTCACATAAAAATCAAAGTAATGCTATCACTTTCATTAATATAATACAAAACTCTAAACACTCTAATTATCATCTTATCATATTCTTATATTAACAACTATATCACGTAAATCCAAAACACTTAATAAATTGCAAATTATATTTTCAGCATACTTAATAGTTCATCAGTGGTCTCCTAACTTTGATACGGAACAAGATATGATGGAAAGGATCCTGGTTTGGGTGTGCTTCCCTTGTCATCCAATAGAGTATTATGACCATGATTTCTTGATGAAGCTCGGGGCAAAAATTGGAAGACCAATAAAGATAGATGATGCCACCACTATAGTTTCTCGTGGAAGGTTTGCTCAAATGTGTGTAGAGGTGGACTTGTCTAAGCCTTTACTCTCGAAGTTCAACCTTAGAAGAAGAGTTAGAAGGATTGAATATGAAGAAATCCATCTTGTTTGCTTTCATTGCAGAAAATATAGACATACGAAGGATCAACGCTTTATCTTGCAACAAAATGGGTTTATGTGCAGGAAAAAAATGGGTTTACGTGCAGAAAAGGTTGATGTGTGCGGGGACAACAAGAAATGAAGTTTTGTATAATGCATCCCGGTTTATGAAATATTATGAATTAATAATCCATCACATATATATAAGAGATGGTGACAATTTTATAAATAAAATAAGTTTATACAGCTATTAAACATATAGTGGCAATTTTGTAAATATTAATCATCCAGTTATTGAAAAAAGTTCATTACTTTATTAATAAATATTCGTTAGTTTATTAAGAAATGTTCATTATAAATAAAGTAAAAGTTTATTACTACAAATAATTAAAGAAAATAATATTATATTCATTAAATTATATATACAATGTATGTTCATGAAGAGAATTTAATGAATTTATATCTATAGATCATAATAAAAAAGTCATAAATATTCATCATCTAGTTATTGAAAAAGATTTATTACTTTATTGAAAAATGTTTATTAGTTTATTAAGAAATAGTAAAGATTTATTAGTTTATTACTAAAAAAAATTAAAGAAAATAATATAATATTCATTAAATTATATACACAATGCATCTTCATCAAGAAGATTTAATAAATTTATATCTATAAATCAAAATAAAAAAAAATCGTAAATATTCATCATCTAGTTATTGAAAAAAAAGTTTATTACTTTATTGAAAAATGTTCATTAGTTTATTAAGAAATGTTTATTATGAATAACATAAATGTTAATTATATTTATTACTACAAAAATTAAAGAAAATAATATAATATTCATTAAATTATATATACAATACATTTTATTTCAAGGCTCTAGTTTTATTAGCAATAAAGTAAAAGATTCATTAGTTTATTAAGAAATGTTCGTTACGAATAAAGTAAATGTTTATTAGTTTATTGATAAAATGTTTATTAGTTTATTAATAAAAGTTTATTTTTTATATTAATACAAATTCATTTTATTTCTTTGTGTACTTAATTTAATTGATATTTTTTTTGTGTTTTGATTTGTAGATATGAATTCATTAAATTATCTAAAAAAAATTCAAAATGTAAAAAAAAAAAATGAAATAAAATGCACCAAAAAAAACGAATCAAGATAAATCTCATCTGAAAAATATAATAACTTTTGATTTTATTTTAAGATAAATTGAACATTTTACTAATAAGTTAATGAACTTTTTTACTAATAAATTAATGAATTTATATTAACAAATGAACATGTATAAGTTTACTTTATTTACAAAATTGTTACCGCATTTTATTACCACTCTCAAACATATAAGATCCATAATATTATGTGGACCAAGATTCATAATATAATTTGCCACATAAAAGATAATTTTTATAATGGCCAATTAAAATATGTGGCTCTTGTGGATTTGGATGGCACATATGGGCATAAGGAGGATAGTTCGGGAGTATTTAGGGTTGTTGTTGATTATTCCAAAAGTATATTTTAAATTTTTTTTATTTAATTGATTGATTTTTTAAATTTTTTATAAATTGCCTTTTCCAAATTTATTTTTAGAAAAAAATATCTATTTACTTATTTCAGTTAAAAACAGTTTGCAAAATTTAAAAAATTTAAAAATATAAATTTTTTTTTAAAATATATTTTTTTAAAATTCAATACCTAACGAATCCTTCAGGATCTGATAAGGAGTTGGGCTTTCAGCAAGACAAGAACACTAATGGGCCGATCATATCTAAGGCTTTAGTTGTTAGCAAATGGACACATATACTATTCACTATCTAACATAACATTTTTATATCCAAACATTATTTCTTCCAAAACTGATCCTTCTGTTAAAACAATTTACATTATTTAGACAAACCGTTTCACATTGTATAATATATACTTTCCTTTTTACTTTTTTCTTTTTCACCTCATTCCATTTCTTGTTGAGCACATAAAAATTATTACAGCACTTTGTTTTTTTTCTTCCTATCAAACATTTTTCCAATTTTTAATTTTTTCTTTAAATTTGATGACAAATGAATCCAAATATTTTATTTAAATTATTAAACAATAATATAATTTTCATGCCATAATATTTTTTTATTGTGGGTCTGAATATACTAGTGGAGAAGATGCAATTATTTTGAAATTGCTTTTGCAAAACAAAGTACAAATTTATCTGAATAGGAATAAAATCGTTAATTAAAAATCATATAGTATAAATACATAAAACATATATTTATATACTTGTCATATATTTTAATATACATTTAATAATTATGAGTTACACAAATATATGTAAAATATATACTGCATATATTATTTTTTATTCACATTTAATAATTTGAGTAATATAAATAATAAAACATATATCAAATTATATAATATCATATACATTTCATATTTTTATATGTATTTAATAATTATGAGTAACACAAATATATGTAAAATATATATTGCATATATAATTACTATATTATTTGCATATATTTTTTATGCACATTCAACGGTTTGAGTAATATATATACATTAAATATCATATGCTTATCATATATTTTTATATGCAATTACAAGCAATACAAATATATGTAAAATATATACTACATATACAATTACTATATTATTTGCATATATTTTTTTATGAACATTATATATATATATATATAAAACACCTTTTAGTAAACCGTTATCAGTATGCATCTTGGATTAGGTCTTTACTCCATTATCAACACAATTATGTTATTGTTAGATTTTTTTTTAATACCAAATGACATAAGAATAATTAAAAAAAATCCTAAAAATTAGGAGAAAAAATAGAGTTTAAATGAATATACTTACGTAAGTTAAAAACTGCCATTTATTGAAAAAAGAGTAAAAATATCTTCATATTCAAGAAAAGAATTAAAAAATCTAAATTACAAAACAGGTGTTAAAAAGTCTTTTTCCAAAAAAACGAATATGTGGTGTACTTTCTTCGTAGTTGTTGGGGCAAGTCGGGGCCGTGGACATAGGCCCAACATGCAAGTAGGCTGCACCTATACTGATGTTGAGACCACAAACCGATCCAAACTACAGGTGGGAAGTGCAACACTGACAATTGCTCCAAAAAGCCATATATTTATTTAAGATTAATTACTATATTAGTATATTTCGAGCTATTTTTTTTTAACGAATTTTATTAAATGACCACATTACCATTATGGTTCATTTGATATATGGTTGCTTTTTTTCACATCTATTTATATCAATTAGTTGATAACTGCAAATTTCTCCTAACTTTTTTTCATCTAGTTTGGATTCTGAAAATTTTAGGTTTTGAAAATGTTTAAATTTATAATTCAAACTCGAAATTTATGTTTAATCTCATCTTTATTTGTTTGAGAGTTTTTTAATTTTTATTTAACATAATTAGTAATTAGATAACATGACATCTCATTCCAAAATTAAAATTATTGGGTAAAAATTATAAAAGCATAAAAATATCTTAATATTCATAAATGCATAAGGTTAATGATATATTGATGGCAAGCAGGGGACACATAGTGGGCACAGACTAGGCAGAAAAATCAAGCTCATACAAACCCCAAACAAGAGCCATAGAGGACAAGGCAACAGGCAGCGGACCGAATAGCCACACCAGCAAAGGAAACGTGACGCACAGAGCTCTGTTCCCTATTAGAGACAGCAAGAACCCTCTTTCAAACACCTTCTCTGCATAGGCAGGCGACGATGTCGACAACTCAGTCGAAGCAATATTTACCAAGAAATTGGCATCCACCAAGAATCCAAGCCCCATTGAACTGCATACGAAGCTAACCAGCAGAAACACCGATGCTGCACCCAATTTCACCACAGCAATATTCCCTGTTTGTGACCCGAAAATTCCACTGCTTAGTTGATGCCTGGCGTTGTAGCTGTTGCTGGTCAAGGCTGCTAATGATAGGTTTATAAGAATAGCTACTGAAGCTGTAAATATGGTTCCCATTTGTGCGTTTCTCAAGCTTTGTACTGCCAGCATGTTCTTCTTATCATTACCCTGCAATCGCACGCACCCACAAAATTTGTCACTTTTACGAGATAGAAAATTAAAATTATTGAAGAGAATTCTAAACTTCGATGGTGGTTTGAGATGGGTACCTCTTTTACGGCTGAAAACCAACCTTTCCTCCTCAGTGCATCAACTCCGATGGTGGTTTGAGATGGCTTGTTCTTGAAGCAATAACATAGATAAGCATGGTAAGTCAACATGAAGAAGAGACTCAAGGGGACTAATACCATGTCAAGGAAATTAATTCCACCCATCTCTCTAATCGTTTAGGGGAATTTAAGTTTAGTTCTGAAGCCAAAACTCTACCTGTTGCTAGCTAGATAGAGTTCTTACCAAAGATAATTTGCTTTTAAATTCCATTATGGTAGTGGGGATTTAGACTTTTACGTCATGAATCATGATCAATGCCAAGTCATGTAGGTGTATCTTTTATTCTTGCAGATTGAATAACTCTAATTGTGGAATATACGTAATGGACATTATGGAATTGTATATATGTATTCATTCTATCACGTTAGTAAACCAGTTCAATTATACAATCACTTCAATTATACAATAATATATATGTATATTGTATTTATATCAATTAATAAGAATAAAATAATTAAATATATATATATATATATATATTATATAATTATATTAATTTACATAATATTATGGTAAACTAAATATTTCTTTTATATATGTATAGGGTTTGTAATATATGCTCATTTTAGTGGGCATTGGCATGTCCACTATCTCCACTTATTCTTTTTCTTTTAAGAAAGATGTTTCATGAAGTTTCCTTTTTCTTTTTTTAATTAATAGGAGCAACTTACCAGATAGTTCATAAAAAGTTAACACCTTTATCTTCTCTTTTGATGATATAAAAAAAATGTTCATTTTATAATTGATAGGTGAAATTGAGTGTTTTCCCCGGATGTAAAAATTGGTCGCTTAATCATGATATATATAAAAAGTTATTCTTTAAATGTAAACTTAACTCTTTTGTTTTTAAAATATTTAAGAGGCTTAGTCGGATGAGAGCTACAGAATAAGGGTATTTATTCTCTCAAACTCATAGTATTAAACTCTCGCTAATATAGATGGATGGTAACGAAAAAATTCAAACTCGAAACTTATTCAAATTCTCATAAATAAAAATATCAATTAAATTATCACTATATTGACAATATAAACCTAATTTAAATAATATATTTTACTAAAAATATTTTTATTTCATAAGATTGATTTGATTTCTAATTCATTCATCCTTAAATATAGTGACAAGTCCTTTATTCTTGCATAGATAAATTTATTTATAGATAATATAGAGATAAAAAAATTAGATAAACACATTAATTATTAATTTATTTATATAATATTTTGCCATTCGCTCAATGTATAAATAAAGTTATGAAAGAATATGAGAATTTTACATAAATACCAAAAAATAAATACATTTTTACTGGCGTTAAAGTTTTTTTTTTTTAATTTTACTGAAAACAACTTTCTAAAATTGCAACAGTACCTAAATCTTAAAATCATTCCAAAATATACTAAGACGGTATATCTTTAGCATACCTTCAATATACCTTAAGGATATCTTTGTTCAATTTTTACCAAAAGACAACAAAAGAACAAAAACAATTAAATCATTAAAGAAGAAGAAGAAGAATATAATTCAATTAAAATTCAAAATATCACAAAATCTCAAACAAATAGTTTTGGTATATCTTTCGGAATACCTTGAGAATTCCTTAGGAATATCTAAAGAATGTATTGGATATATCTTAAGGATACTTTGTATATGCCTTAGAAATTCTCAAGGAACTGCTAGGGAGAAATTCTCTAGGGATATCTTGGGTATACTTTGAGAATACCTTAGTTATACCTTTGGGAATTCTATGGGAATACATCGAGTATACCTTGAGAACACTTTGGTTATACCTTAGAAATTTCTTGAGAATTTCCTGAGAATACCTTGGATATACCTTGATGATATTTCGGTATACATTTAGGAATTCTATGAGAATTCCTCGAGTATTTCTTGGGAATTTCTAAAGAATTCTTTAGAAGAAATTCCCTAGAAATACATTAGGTATACTTCGGTATATCTTTGAGAATTCTATGAGAATATTTCTGATATACCTTGGAAATATTTTGGATACACTTTGGGAATATCTTAATTATTTTCATCCAAAAAATAAAGAACAAAAAAGAAATCAACAACACAAACAAAACTAAAAAATAAAAAATAAATAAACTCAATCTTAAAGTTTCCTTTTAGAGCAACCTGACGAACTTATCGATCTTAGAGCGAAAAGCCAAGTCCCAAAAATAACTGCAGCAGCAACATGAACTTCAATGGTAGTTTTTATCTTCTTCAAAGAAGTAGAAGGGACAAAAGAGAGAAGAGTAACGAGATCGAAAACATTGCTATTGGATTTACAGGAGATAGAGTAGAAACTAGATCAGAGGAAGAACTGGAAAGCCTGCAATAATGGATCTCAAAGAAAATGAAAAGTTTGGTAAAAAATGAAAAATTTCAGTATTAATAAAAAAAAAATTGTAAGTAAATATGATAAAAAGTTATATAAATTGAAGTAAAGGATGAAATCTCCTCTATCCAAAATTATAATAGAAAGGGAGCAGCGCTAGCAATTAGAGCCCACAGTGTTTAACCTGATTAAGAAGCATGGGCCCTGATTGACATCCCAATAGGCCATGATTGGAAGCCAATGGCCCTCTAGTGGTAGCACAATAAATCTTTCCATTGGTTAAGATCCTGCAATGCAATTGTTATATACTGGACTCTGGTCCATGTAGTTTTATAGATTAAGCCCATTATACGTGTCAGATGTAGTGACAATTTTGTAAATAAATTAAAGTTATACAATTATCAATCATACGGTGATATTTTTGTAAATATTCATCATCTGTCATTAAATAAATGTTCATTGAAAAAAGTTTATTAGTTAATTAAAAAAAGTTCATTACAAATAAACTGAAAAAAAGTTAATTACGAATGAATTAAATATTCATTAGTTTATTAAAAAAAAATCATTAGATTATTAAAAAGGTTTATTATAAATAAAGTAAAGTTTCATTAATTTATTGAGAAAGTTCATTGCGAATAAACTGAAAACATTCATTACAAATGAACTAGAGATTTATTAGTTTTTTGAAAAAGGTTCACTAGTTCATTGAAAAAAATCCATTACAAATAAAGTAAAAATTCATTAGTTTAATGAAAAAGCTCATTATGAATAAACTGAAAAGGTTCATAATAAATGAATTAAATGTTTATTAGTTTATTGAAAAATGTTCATTAGTTTATAATAAAGGTTCATTTCTTATATTAATACGAGTTCATTTTATTTTTTTGTACTTAATTTAATGGATATTTTTTTGTATTTTGATTTGTAGGTATGAATTCATTGAATCATCTTCAAAGAAACTCAAAACGTAACAAAAAAAATTAAGACAAAACGCATCTGAAAAATAATAAATCGAGACAAATAGCATATGAAAAAAAAAAAGACACAAAATAACCGTTGATTTTGTTTTAAAATAAAATGAACATTTATCAATAAATTAAATAATATTTTTCTAATAATTAATGAACTTGTATCAATAAACGAATTTGAATAAGTTTGTTTTATTTACAAAATTATCACCGTATTTTTATTACTTCTCTCACACGTATTTGATCCATAATACTCTGTGAACTAGAGTCCACAATATAATTTGTGAAGATCATGTTTGGCATTACGTTTGAAAAAAAAAGTTTTTTGAAAAAAATTTATATTTTTAATTTTTTTTTAAGTTTGAAAACTGTTTTTAATAGAAGTAAATAAATATATTATTGTTCTAAAAATAAATTTATAAAATATAATTTATAAAAAATTAAAAAAATAAGTCAATTAAATTAAAAAAATTCAAAATCTATTTTAGTACTCTCAACCCAATTTCAAACAATAAGTAAGATGGTCAAGCATTGCTGTCTCTACTCAAGTCTTTTTCTGTGTCGACAAATAACAAATAAAACTATTGTAGTGTTATACCAAATAGCAGCCATTAACGTCATAGAAGAGACCGGAGTAAGAGAGAAAGAGAGAGAGAGAGCAAAAAAGCAAAACAAATAGAGAAATTAGAGATAGGACAATGGTTCGATAAGGGATGGAGACTGAAGTATTTGTCACTCTTTATATTATTGTTTACACTTATTAATCAGAAACGTGAGCGCTTCGATTTATGAGTACCACAACGAACCTTTTATTCCCCGCTTAAATGCCTTCTTTTTCCATGGCGGCAATGAAGGCCTTTATGCTTCTAAGGTTCAGGACTCCTATGTCACCCCAACTATTAAGCCCCTTCATGGAAAGTCCTGTTATCAGTAGTGTGTATATCCTAATGCATTCACTACTTTTTATAAATTAAATAATATACCACAATGGGCACATGTATATTTTACATCTATAATAAATAAATATTCAAGTTGTTGATTAAATTATGAATGCAGTAGTTAAATATACTATGAAATATATGACCCTTTAATTATCTACATAGAATTTATTATAAAGTTGTTGATGATAATGAGATAAATATCTCTAGTAAAAGATAATCTTAAAAATATTCATAATTGGTATAAGACAATGAATTAGACATTTATTGAACCTTTAAGTTATCACATGGTTTATTTTGAAGAGAAATATCATTCTTCATGATATAATGATATCTAGATAAACTAGTGAGTTTTTAAAGAGTTAAGGATACCGAACAGTAACACTTGATAATAACTACACAGATAATGCTAAATGTCAACAGTTATTATCTTGGTCATAATATATGAGTCTTATATGATTTGAAATCTTTTGACTTGAGGTGTCAAGATTGTCCTTTCATGCATAACTGTGAAGGTGCTCTTGCCTTGTACTAGGCTATCTGCGTTTGGTAATCCGGTCTGTAGTCACCACAATTAATCATGTAATGAGACATGAGATTACCAATAGTAAGACTTGTTATCTTGTAGCACTAGGGCAAGATCCTAATGAATTTCATATTTTGGTTTTGATAAAATAAATTTCTGATTATAAGAAATATGACTTATTCAATGTGGGATTCAATTATTAATTAGATTTCAGAACGCAAATTATCACTCATTAGTATATTGACCAATAGAGTTTGACATGTTGTAACTCTAATCAATATTGGCTTCATAACGAGATGATTTAATATTATAATTTAGAAGTCAAATTAATATTTGGTATTTCATTGGTAATTAAAAGGAGAATTCCGGAAGGATACTTAATGTATCTAGGTATATAAGGAATTTAGAAATAGTGCCCAATGTAATATTAATGAGTTAATATTATATTTTCATTCTGATGAAATTATTGACCTTATAAGTCACATTCAAATTAAATTATTTGTCTAGTCCATATTTAAGATGTGAGAAGTAATTTAATTGATAATTAAATTAGAAATGATCATTTATACTTTTTGAGTTAAAATTAATATTTAACTATTTCTCCTATTTATAATTTTAATTAAAATTATTATAATTTAATTAAATTGTTAATTAAATTAATCACAATAGTATATTAAAGTAATTACCATTGTTAATGGAAGAGAAGATTGATTATATGATTAATGGTATTAGCTAGAAAATAAGCTATGCAATTGTTGTACCATAATTGTATCATAAATAAAATTAATTTATTAAATTAAAAAAATAAAAAAGTAAAAAAAATTAGAAAATACTTTTTCCAAAACTACCGTTTGCCAACCTTAATTGTAAGAATGATTTTTTTTTCTTCTTTTTAATCATCTTCTTCTCTTCTAATGCTTTGTTCCTTCTTCTTTTCTTCGGTTCCTTTTTCTTTCAATAATTTTGCATAGAAAATTTTCTCAAAAAATATTGAGAAAAAACTTATAAAGTGTTAGTAGTTTATAAATTTTAAAAAGGAAATATTTGTGATCATACATATGAAATTAGTGAAGGAGTTTCATCAACACAACTAAAATTTATGGTATTTTTACTTGATTTGCACTTTGGTGAACTCGGTAATAAAAAAATTTTCTTAATCTTTTTATTTTTCCATTTTATTCTTTAAAATTATGGAATGATTTTGGCAAAATAGATATTATCTGTGACACCCCACTTATATAATAGGAACAATCATATCATATAAGTGAAATGTCACATAACTTAACTGATTAAATAAACATATCCGAATTTATTTCCTTTTTAATTAATAATTTAAATACCTATTTTTATAATGGATTCAACATATATATTTTTCCTTATCCACAATATCAATTAACATATATATATATATATATATATATATATATACCAACTCATTATAATTATATTCACATATTAAGTATTTCTAACTACTAGTCATATTCTTAATATATTTACAAAACGAATCAACTACCCGATGCATGATCAAAATCAAAAATAAAAGTAAGTAATTGACCTTCTAACTGGGTCTTCTATGCCTCTTCTTATATGAGTTTAAACTTCTTCTGGCCAACTTCACTATCTACTATTTACAGCTACAGTTTCGGCATGAGAGAAACTTACGCTAAGTTATCTTTAACTTAATAGTACATATAAGTATTAAAGTTTTTCTCATGCATTCACATAATGCAAAATACAACAATTTTAAGAAAAATTAAATTTAACATACATATAATATAATTAAAATAAATATACCAATATGTGAAATTCTCATACTATTTATACATAATTTAAACATGACAAACTTATATAAATAAATCCAATTAAGTAATTCATTCAAATTCCATTTTTCCACTTTTTATTAATTTTAAATCTTTAATAAAAAAAATCATTAGCCCAAATCTCATGCCTGAACCGTCCGAATATGGGGTGTGAAGTAGGGGCATTCGCGAAATTTCAGCCACCCTACTCTCCAAAATCTTAAGTCAAGGGCGCGCACGAAACTTTAGCCACCTTGACTACATTGACTAAATATAATCACAATTGTATATAAATAGGATCAGAGGCGCTCTCAGAGCTAAAACCACCATGTCCTTAAATCACATCTATATCGATACCGAAATCTCCATTAATAGTGTACCATCTATTCTAAACTAGCCTCTCAGGTAGAGAAATGAGCAATTGAAATCATTAATTATTTATTTTTTATTATATTCTTATTTGTCATAGTCAATACTCATTTTACTTTAACATAATCACATATTCTCAATTTATTTCAAAATCACATAATAACATGATATTTCAACATATATTACCAAATTATATGAAGTTAGCATACTCTATATTAATTTTCCATAAAATCAAAGTCAATATATCTTAAATTATAACCATAATTAATAATATTTTCATAATACCAAGTATGCCTTACTTATAAATTTCATCATTTTAATACATAAAATATGTCATATATACACATTCATGTATTTTGGGTAACTAAAATGCATATATGTACAAAACTTAATAGTGCCCTTCCAAAATCTAAAATTTGGAACTTGTCTATTTTTGTGGTTCTTCTCTTTGTTGAGGACCTAATTTAAAAATATAATTGATTAATACTTTGTTAAAATACTTATTCTTAATTTGGTTTAACATCTTAAAATTTCATAATTTTTGAAGTATTACACGATTTTTGGTGTAATTCTAAAATTTGTCATGTTTTCTGCTCTTAGGCAGTTTTGAGATATAAACTTTAAGAATTCATATCTTTTAAGTATAGATTGTAATATCATAAAACTTTGTAGACACTTAGATGGGATAAGTTAGAACATTTTTTTTGTTTATCCCTTTTAGCAATTTGGCCTCTAAGGTCCTCAATTGATAATGATAATGTAACTGGTCCAACACATAACAATAACCGACCAGTATCTATTTTCATAGTCATAACTCATAAAATATACAACCATTTAAGGTAACTACCAAAATATACATAAGACTTTTTCTAAAACTTTCATGTTTAAATATTTATCAAGTTTGGTCCTTAAAGAGTTTAAAATCGAGTACGAAATTGCTAAGGCTGCACAAGCACATGGAAGCAGCTCACTCAAGTAACAGTTATGATTCATTTCACTGTAACTCAGCCTATACATTAGTGATTTACACTAAATTTTGTGGACAACTAGAGAACACATAGAACTATAATTTTTATGTTTTAAGTTTCTTTTAATTCAGCCTCTAAGATGATCAAAATAAGTCCACACTATAGGATATCCATTGATACTTCTCCATAGACTAATTTCAAATATTTCTTTTTATAGACCAAATCTTGCAAAACTATTTATATAGCCTTAAACCTAAGACATAAATATACAATTTTCATGTTTAACACTTTTTCAAAATCAGTTTTTATTACCATCGAAATCGGAATACAAAATATTGCTATAATACAACCCTAGCAGCTCGAACAACATACTAACAATGGAGAGAATAATAATTTACCAAAAATCAATTATTTTAAAGTGATTTTTGCATCAAATCTTGAGAAAAAGAATAGAGGAATGAAGTCTCTTATTGGGAGGGAGGAGAGGATTGAAGTGAAAAATGAAAATGTGTAGAAGCTCTAAAGATTATATATAGCACAAAGCCACCTCTCTACCAACTTAACCTTTTTTTCCATCTGATTTTTTTTTTGGTCTGCCTTCTTCTTCTTTTTTTCTTTTAATTTTTAATTTTAATTTTTTTAAACTTATTTATCTATTATTATTATTTCCACATTTTTATATATATCTAGTCTTTATTGAACTAAAATTTAATCATATGGTCTAATTTAATCAAATTAACTATATTAACCATTAAATTTATTTTAACTTCTAATTAAATTTATTTTAATTTCTAATTTAGTCATTTATTCATTTTTATTCTAATGTCTATCATGTGATTTCTATGTCTATCACTCACACACTTATTCCAACTAGCCTTATTCCAACTAGGCCCTAATTAGTTGGTATTACATTATCCATAAATGTTACAAAATATATTTTGCTAAAAGTTATAAATAAATGTTTAAAGTTATCATGAAAAATATATTTTTATGTCATGCAATATTTAATTGCATGATTCGATAAAATTAAAAATTTTTAAATTTTCTAATTTTAACTAACACCTAAAACTTCTCTTAATCCAAATATATTTTTCGCTTCCACCCATGTCCTTCATCAGGTTTCTCCTTTTACCCCTTCTTATTATTGCTTTAATTTTGTTCCTCAAATTCTGGGTTTTTGTGTTTTTATTGCCTTTAGTTTTCTAGTTATTTTCTTCGTGATCTTTTTAACGAAATGACCGGACAAGCATTAATTAATTTTTAAGTTAACTAAGGAAATTATTGAGCTTACTGTGAACAATTGAACCGGATATTTGAATGCCACTGGATGATCATACTGTGCGATTGAAATGTTCCATGAACTATATTAGTTTTTTTTTTTCAAAAAAAAAAAAACAGAAGAAGAGTTGCATCGTGATTTTTTTGAGTATGGTTTCATAATATTGATTTGGTGTACTGATACTAGTTTGGCTGAGAATTATTGGGTTTTCCATTTTTCCCCTTCCTGTTTTAATGTTGAAATAGTCACTTATTGGTTGGCAGGTTTCAAGACGTAACCTTTGTGAGGACAAAGGAAGCTGCCAATAAGCAGAATGAAATGCAACCGAGTACTGGATTGGTGGAAGCTATTATTCTTGAGGTGAAAGACAGGGAAAGAATTGGAGGGGCATTCCTCAAAACTGGTGCTATATGCTGTAACCCAGCTCTTGCTCGGGATGGGTCCTGTACACTGAGGGAGGTAACTATCCGGAAAGATCGAGACAACCAAGAGTCGCCGAAACGCATTCCAACAAATTTTGCTGGGAAAGATGAAGAAGCTAAAATGCAACCTCAGACTGTGGAAATTAATAGTACGGGCATGTACTACCTTTATTTCATGTTTTGTAATCCAGAGCTGAAGGGCACCATCATTAGGGGGAGGACTGTGTTATCCAAATGGCTATTTACCTGGAAAGATGACTCCTCTGATGACATTTTACGGCATCATGTCTTTGGCTTACCTTGTAGTAGGACTAGTCTGGTTCCTAAAGTTCGTGCAATTCTGGAAGGACGTGATACAGCTGCTTTACCACATCACAGCATTATTGCTCTTGGAATGTGTGAAATGGCTGTTTGGTATTTTGAGTATGCCAATTTTAATTCTACTGGAACAAGACCAATAGGCATCACATGTGGGCAGTCACCTTCAGAACTGTGAAGAAGACTTTATCTCGCCTTCTTCTTTTGGTTGTCTCCATGGGATTTGGTGCAGTAAAGCCAACTCACGGTGGCATAACATCAAGAGTACTTCTTCTTAGTCTGATATATTTTGTTGCATCTGAGGCACTTAAGCCTTTTGAACATTTGTGGAACATCAATGATCTGTCTAAGAAAACAGAGTTGTTTTTGGTGCTTCCTGTCGCATTCTTAGATTCTTGTTTTATTGTCTGGATTTTCTCTCCTCTCAAAAACTTTAGAGAAGCTTCAGGTAATTATTTCTTTCAATCTCTTCTAAATGTTTCTGAAGTGTGTATCTGTTAATATGTTTCTCTATTAATGAAATATGTTTACACATATACATGCAGCTGGGTGGGTATGTCCATTTTATAATTGATGGATATATCTTTACCTGACACTTGGAAATGTTTTCCTTTTTCTCTTTTGTTTTTCTGGATGCAGATGAGGAGAAATTTGGCAAAACTAGATCTGTACCGAAAGTTTACCAATTCTCTGGCAGTTTCTGTCCTGCTCTCCATTGCTTGGATTGACTTTGAGGTGATTTTTTTTTTTCCACTTTTCGATATGAACTTTTTTTTTTTTTGAGAATTAATCCGTCACAAGCACTTGCGAATCGCAAAATGGGTTCATCGCTTCATATACAATTAAAATACGTTTCTTTTAAAAGGCAATGAGAATGAATTTTTATTTTAATAGATAAAAGTTGGGACTGTAAATTTGTTATAGTATACTATTAATTTACTATAATTAGCTTTAAATACTAGATTTTTAAATAATTACATAGATTTTCTTTTTTATCTTTTGAATGTTATGGAGTTAACTTTTGGCAAGTTTTAATTGCTTCTGATTGTGTTTGCTAATATATATGGTTTATACTTTTTACTATATTATATTATTAATAAATCACATTAGAATTTTAGCAATTTGCTTTATTCAAGTGTCCGCTTTCTTTGTGTTTTACGCTTCAAGACTATAGGAAGTTATATCGCTTTTAACTATAATGGAATTGATAATTTCTTGCTTTTAACTATAATGGAATTGATAATTTCTTGCCGTGCAATCGTAGATGAAATTGAATTATATGTTTATCAGTTATATTTTATTTCAGTGAGTGCTGATTCTCATACTCATGTTGTCTTAGCTGTACTTCAATGCAACTGACCCACTGAGTGAGATATTGCAAGTGGCTGGATCATTCCTGCATTCTGGACTCTGCTTGCTTACTCTCTCTTGGTGATAATATGTGTCCTTAGGGCTCCTTCACGTAACCCCACAAGGTTATGATGCTTCTAATTTTGGATCTTTGTTCTCCATGGTCTTAAATCATTTGAATGCTGGATTTATTATTTTCTATACTGTTTGACAAACAGTGTAGAATGAGTTCCAATATTTAGTAGCATTTGAAGCATGAGTTATCTCCTTTAGTAGGGTATTTACAGATTACATTCAAAAATGACAAATGTAACTTGAATTCTAATTTAAATATATCTGGCTCAAAATTAATTCGGTTAGGGCGAATGGAGTTTAATGAGGTGGAGCCATCTAACCTTTGCGTTTTTGTGGTCATCCTGATTGTTCAAGGAAAAAGTGACAAATATACTTGCATCTAAAAACCAATTCTGAAATTATGCTAGGAGATTAGAGGGTTAGCTGGTAAAGGGGTTTGTTTCCTTTCTACACAATTTTGGGTTTAGATAATTTGCATAATTTGAACAGCAAACTAACATTTGCTCCTGCATTCTGCCAATGGTTGACACCAAAAGAACATGGTAATGGTCTTAACAAAATTGCTGCTGGTAATTTGGTGGAAATTGTAGGTATGCATATTCAGAGGAGACCAGTGAAGACTTTGACGAGGAGGGTATCTCATTGACAAGCATAAGCTGGAAAGGAAGGGACTAGGAGAAGACCTTGAGGAGGATAAGCGAGAGTAGACGACAATAACCCGGCAGAAAGGTGAATTCCCCCACTGGAGCTATAGTTTGCATGTTTAGGAATTTGTTTCTAAACCATTATATGCAATTTGTGTTGCATGTACAAAGTCCTTGTGAATGAAAGTTTTTGCAAGATCCATGTGACCTAAGATTATAGCAAACTGTTAGTCCCTGAAACAAATAGAAATTCATAATTGGGTTAGATTCTTGTCGTAAATGGCATAAATTTATCAAGTACTTGTCGTATGTATTCAATGAATTCAACGTTTGACCTTGATGTTTTCCTTCGGAGCGAAGTCACTAATTTGCAATCATGTGAAACGCCCAAGCCTCGTATTTCTTTTTCTTCTTAGTTGAGGCTACCGTTTCTTTTTCACTTAAAATATAAATTTGACTAGGCGATGTGATTTATTATTCAAGACTTGACTTGTTTTTTTGTTTTCTTTTAGGGTAATTAGAAGGTGTGGCGAGTTTGAATATTTTTAATATTGTTTAGTAATATTGATAAGAATTTAATAATTTTACAGTAAATAGATAATTTATCTTCTCGTGTAATTTACGATTCATTTAGTCTCTAACAAATAAAAAGAAAAATGATTAGATCTTATTATACATAGAGATGGAATATGTAAAATTCATGAAGCTTATTATTATAAATAAATATACTGAATTTCAACCAACATCCAGCATTGAAATTTAAACCTTAAAAATCTCATAATCCCGTAAACAATATTAATTATCTTACATTTTTTGAAATTTACTCTATATGAGATGCCTAACCTTCTTTTTTTATTTATCAAAATTATTAAATAAACAAATAATTATTGAGCAAAAAAAAAAAAGATGAATGTTTAGCAATAACAACGTAATCAATTTAATCATAATCCAATTATTAAGAGATAGTGAATAATAAATTTTTTTTTTATAAAAAAAACATCATTTCATAAAATTAGGGTAAAAAAAAAGGCAACGCGTTAAAGATAATGGAGACACGGAAAAGCCCATTGGCTGAGTTGGAAGCCCGCGTGCTCCTACTTGGTAAGTTGGTGGATTTTCATATAAAACGCCTTCTTTCATTCTTAATCGTCGGTCTAATTCCTCTCAATTCATTCCTAATTCTTAAAGCGAGAGCTCAAATTCTTGCCCAAATAGAAGACACCCAATTCAGATTTCTCTTCCCTGTTTTTCGTCGACGAAGAGATAGAGACTAGACAGTTGTTTCGGCTGCATATTTACAGGGTATATGCTCATTGATTGTTCTCAATTTATCATGTTCGTAATTATTTTGTGGAATTTGTAGATGGGTATTATGGCGATTGATTTTATTGATTTCTTCTTTTTCTTTTGCGAAAAGATGAAAAGGGTATGATAAGATGGAATTTTAACTAATGGGTGATTATTGGTTTTGCTTTTTTTTTTTTCAGTGAAAAAGAAGATCATGGGTCACCACCACCATCACCATCATCATGGAGGAGATAGCCCATATGATGATCCCTTGTTGGCCTGTTGTTGCTGCCCTTGCTTTGTTGTATCTTCTATATTCAGGGGAATTGGGAGATGCATATATGGGGCTTGTTTCCCTTTCTTGCGGTGTTTTGGATTGGAGGGAATCGGACACCACCACCACCACCACCATTGTCACTGATCAATTTGCAGCATCAAAAAGCATCAAAAGGTTGATTTTGTATGAAATGCTTAATTGAATAAATCATCAGGCAATAGAAAGTTAGGTGTAGGATTTGTGATTGTACTTTTTCTTTTTCAACTATTGCATGCAATATAAGATAAGGTGCACTTTGTAGACTTTGGGCCTTATGGTTTTAGATGAGAGTTTCAATCATTCAACGTCATTGGTGATCTGGATGAAGTTGGATTTGTAATTGAAATATTTAGATATTTTGGCATTGCATCCATTATCTCTCTTGTCCTTTTTTAATTCATTATATATATATATATATATATGAACTCTATTAAATTCATTCTCTCTTTAACTAACATTTTAAGCTATTAATAAAAAAATAAATTTTTTTTTTCAATTTTATTCATATCTTAATTTAGAAAATTATTGAATTAATTATAATTCATTACCATTTTTAATCTTTTTAAAAGAAATGTAATTATTTTATATCTATAATTATATTTATTAAATAATATTTTTAATTTATGTGAAAATATTTTAAGCCATCATTATAATAGAATAGAAAGAGTAATGTATTAATAAATAGATGAATTGATACAAATACTTTAATAAAAGTTAAATGGTATAAAAATAAATTCAACAAATAGAATTTTTCAAATATAATAAAATTAAATTAAAGTACTTGATTAAAAATTTAATTTACATGAATAAAAATTTAAACAATTAAGAGATTATGTACAATTAGGAGATTAAGATGCAATTTTTAAATATTGATGCTTGAAGACTTCTATAAAATATGTGATCAAATGAAGAAACTTCACAAATCACAGACATGAATGAATAATTGAGACGTTAATGTATAATATAAAAATTGGAGGACCATTTTGCAATTTTTCCGAGGCATGGAATACTTGGAGTTGGAGCCGAGTTGGGGAGGGGAACCCTATGACGTGTCGAGTGTCAAGAATGACAATCACCAAATTCAAGCACGTGTATTCCATGCAAAGGTATCAACATCATGGGTCCCACTTCTATCTCAATGCAATCTGAGCCGTTAAAAATACATAATTTACATGGCGATTAAACTATTATTGAAGCTCGTACGTAGATAAAATATTGCTTTCCTCCTTTCCAGTACTGGGAATGCAAAACTAAAACAATGTTAATCTGCAGGCCTTAATCCAATGGCGGTTCAGCTTTAAAGTCTTCCCTGCAAATTCCAGGAAACGGGTCGCTCATTATTTACCTTTTCAAAGTCTGTAACCAATCTGTGCAGGATTATGATTTTTTTTCTTATTCAATCGAATGATCCAATCTAGTTTAGAAAAGTAAATTGCCCGGCTTCTTGTCTCGCCATATTTGATGGATTCTTCCGTTTCATTGAAATAGAACAGCTCTTTGAGTTCTTCTGTGGGAATTTCTATCTGGGTTCTTAGTTTTATTAACTATTCATTAATGGAAGAGCTTGATTGATCGAATTTGTCTCTCTCGGCTTTTGTTTTTATTCAAATCTTAGCCTCTAAGATTCCAGTCTTACTTATACCAGTTAACTGTTTTACGATATTTTATTTTATTTTTTTTCAAATCAGTAACCTTCAGCCTGCTCTTCTTCGATCTGTTGAAATTTAATCGAAAGAGAGAACTATATTTGGAGGAAAGATGAGGGAAAAGCTAGGGATTTTAGTGTCTGTGTGGCTTTTGCTATTTGGGTCTTGTTTTGGTAGGTTTGTAGTTGAGAAAAACAGCTTAAGAGTGACTTCGCCTGAATCAGTGAAGGGGGTGCATGAGTGTGCAATTGGGAATTTTGGGGTTCCTCAATATGGAGGTTCTTTAGTTGGAACTGTGGTTTATCCAAAATCCAATTTCAAAGCATGCAAGGAATTCGATGATATCTCTTTCAAATCCAAGCCTGGAGGTCTACCCACTTTTCTTCTCGTTGATCGAGGAGGTGACTTTCTTCACTTTCTCTTCTTTAATGGCTAATGCTTCAAGTATGGATCGTTATATATTTACTTATTTATGTGACATACGTTAAGAATGAAATGAGAGCTTGTAGCTTTTAGTTCATATGAGTTAATTCAATATGATTGATTTGTTTCATTATTAGGCCATCTATAGTATGTTATAATGCGTAGTATTTTCACCCTATTCCTTAATTGCCCACAACTATTCTTCTAAGGCAGTTTCTGGAATTGTCTTGAATAGAATTTTCGATATAAGAGGAAGGATTTAACTATTCATTCTTCGACTTTAAATTTGGACATGTTTCTTTTCCCCTAATTCTTGGGCTACGCTATTCGTGAGACTTGGGGCTATTCGCATTCTATTCCCCAATGTGAAAGTTATGCTTGGTTGGGCAAGTAGTACGAAATATGTTGAATGATAACGGAATGATACTCATTGCATTGGTAGTTGTAAAACGTAGTAGTATCTACCCAGCTCAAGGGATACAATGCTGATAAGGTCCTGAAGGATCAATATACGTTGCAAAGACCAGTGACTTTCAAATGTTATATAAAAGCATGATAAGATAGAAGATATTAAATTGTCTCTCAAATAAAAAAATTTCACTTCACCATTTTTATGGTAATGCTATTTTATTTACGATGATGAGTGACAAATTTTTGTTCAGGAAATTAATATGCAAAAATTTACAAGTTTGATGGGTTTGAGTAAAATTTAAATCTAAAATTTTCCCCTATCTGATCAGATATAAGTTATTCCACTACATGAATTCAGGTCTTGCAAAGGAACAGAATTGTTCATTCCATTACACACCTCCTTTCTTGCTCTGACTATCTTGCAACATGCCAAAAATCACTCAATTTTGAGACTCATAATTTCATGGACTTGATACTGACATACTCTCTTCTCTAGTTGATAGTCGTAGATAACCTGCTATCTCTTATGTTTTTGGACATCCCTCTGGAAGTATATATATATATATATATATATATATATATATATATTGCTGCTTTCAAAAATTTCTAATTGTTTAAGTATCTCTCTCTGTAGATTGTTATTTCACCTTGAAGGCTTGGAATGCACAAAAAAGTGGGGCAGCTGCTATTCTAGTTGCAGATGACAATATTGAACCATTGATTACCATGGACACCCCTGAAGAAGAAAATGCAGATGCTGATTATCTGCAAAAGATCAACATTCCCTCGGCCCTTATCACCAAGTCCTTGGGAGACAATATCAAGAAGGCTCTATCCAGTGGGGAGATGGTCAACATCAATCTTGATTGGACCGAGGCTCTTCCCCATCCTGATGAGCGAGTTGAGTATGAGTTCTGGACAAATAGCAATGACGAGTGTGGACCAAAGTGTGACAGTCAGATGGAATTTGTCAAGAACTTCAAAGGTGCAGCTCAGGTACTTGAGCGCAAGGGTTACACTCTGTTCATCCCTCACTATATAACATGGTATTGCCCAGAAGCATTTCTTCTGAGCAAACAATGCAAATCTCAATGCATAAACCATGGGAGGTACTGTGCTCCTGATCCTGAGCAGGACTTCAATAGAGGATATGATGGAAAGGATGTTGTGATTCAGAATCTGCGTCAGGCTTGCTTCTTTAAAGTAGCCAATGAAAGTGGGAAACCATGGCTATGGTGGGATTATGTTACCGACTTTGCAATTCGTTGTCCAATGAAAGAAAAGAAATACACCAAAGAGTGTGCAGACCAAGTTATCGAGTCTCTTGGTAGGCGATTGGACTTTTGAGGATGTTACTTTTATAGCTATTATTTGTGACTTCTTGATTTCTGTGGCATTTCCTTTTAGATTTATGTAACAGTGGTGTTGAATAACAATAGATATCTCGCTGCGAGCATCTCTTTATTGTATGGTCGGGATTTTTTTTTTTTTTTTTTTATAATTTGGAGGACCAATGCATGATACTCATTACTTTGATATTGTTGTGCATTTCCTTTTTCGTTATTTTTTCCTAGACATTAATTTAAAATCATTCTCCTTCATGGTAGCTGTCAAGAATTTTGCTGATTCTTTTAATTATCTGTTTTTGGCTGTTCAACATCTGAAATTTAATAGTACCATGTGGTCTCTTTTCTACTCAATGGGTTCCTGCATTTTTTTTTATTAACAAGTGTATTTTTGTGATTTCTTATCAAATACTTTGTTGTTGATATGTACTGCCAAAAAAGGTCTCTTATAAACCAATATTTTTGTTTTTATCACTTTAGGTGTTGATCTCAAGAAGATAGACCAATGTATAGGTGACACCGAGGCAGATGTGGAAAACCCAGTCCTTAAAGCTGAACAAGATGCACAGGTTTGACTCTTAAAACAATCTAATCATTTCAAAACTCCATATAGAAAGTCGGAATGAAGTTTTTCCTTGAGAGTTCTATCATTTCTTATATATTTGGGTTCACAATTTTGCTTTCAGATTGGAAAGGGCTCTCGAGGCGATGTGACTATTCTGCCCACTCTTGTCATTAACAACAGGCAGTACAGAGGTTTGAAGCAGATATATAGTTTCTGATTTGCTTAACTATTTAACTGCATGAATTTGCATTTTTGAACCTTCCATGTTACTGGTTTCAGGAAAGTTGGATAAGGGGCCAGTTCTCAAGGCTATTTGTGCAGGTTTCAGAGAGACCACAGAGCCAGCCATATGTTTGAGTGAAGGTTATTATGTCTTTAACTATGATCTTGAAGAGGATTTAACTTATAAGTTTTTAAGCTTTGGAAGTCTGGCAATTGTTGCCTAGCGGTGCATTTCACTTTGATGGAGGAATTTCTCATCTTTTACCTGCACAGCAAAAGTAGAACATAACTATGTATCCCGCAATCAGTGATCCCCTCAAATTATGGAATTTTTGAGGTGCAGAGCTGATTTCTGGAGATTTTCTATAGATCGTACTTATTATTTTATTATATTGGTATTTGCAGATATTGAAACGAATGAGTGTTTAGAGAACAATGGTGGGTGCTGGCAGGACAAGGCAGCTAACCTTACTGCATGCAAAGTATATAGCATATCTCAAACTTTTGCATGTATAACATGAGATTTGTTGAGTCTGATGTGTTGATTTGGGTCTCCTGTTTAATAGGACACTTTTCGGGGAAGAGTATGTGAATGCCCAGTGGTACGAGGGGTAAAGTTTGTTGGTGATGGTTACACTCATTGTAAAGGTAATGCTTTATTTGATAATTCTAGATTTGAAATAAAATTCATGACATTTTTTGAAAATCCACAAGTACTGAGAGGGGGGGTGAATTGGTATTTTGAAAAGGATGGGAAATAAGGTCCAACATTTTTAAACCATGTGAATTACATGGAGAAACATAGCAATATATTATCTGCATATGAAAAGGGTTATTGGTGTTTTTGCAGTGGACATATTATTTATCATCTTTATGCTTTGGAACTGTGACATATTTGAACTACGAAAAAAGCATTACTGGACTCTGGAAACATTCTTGTAAAAAGAAAGATACTTTTCCTTTTGTAAGGCAGACGAAGCTACTGGCTTTAGCCTTTTATAGCTTGGAACTTCTGGAGTGCTTGACAACAGTATTCATTCTAACTCAATTATATACCTATATAAGGTCGGAAGCTGCCTTCAACAGGATGGTTTAAAATTAATAACACTAGGCAGGAAGCTGAGGTTTGTCTGGTATTGTAGGTTTATTGCATAATGACTATAGCAAGCGGATGCCCTACAAATAGGTCATGGAATTATTGCCATGGCTAAATTTGTGGCAATAGGCAAGGTCCAACTCTAGTCTAGGAAGGTGATGCTATATCTGGATTTTCAGCAGGCTGTTTATTTGCAAGAACACAAGATACATATCTGCAGCTTTGCATTTGATAAACTTTGCTGAAGCTGCCTGCAATGGATAATAAAATTAATTCAGATGTCATTAAGCAGGGAACTCAGGTTTTGTCTAGTTTTAGTAGATTTATTGCTTGATGACTATAGTAAGTGGATATTCCCATGGCCAAGTTGTGGGCATCATGCAAAGTCTAATTATAATCTGGGAGGTGATGGCATATCTGGAGTTTTTCAGCATGCCATTTATTTTGCAAGGAACCAACATGCATCCCTGAAGCCTTGCATTTGTTGAACTTGGCTGCAGACAAATCAGGACTGGTTGGTTTTCCTGAGATCATTCCAGAGTTTTTATGCTTATGATTTTTATGTGCAAATCATGTTAAAATATTTTTATTGCTTCCGTATTCTTTTTTTCCCCTATGAAGCAGCTAGAAAGCAATGCAATAAATTCACAAAAAAACAATTTGCATTTTTATGCACATCAGCACATGAGAGTGCAAGTGTGGGATGATCCACCTTAAGGAGTATCTAATGCATATGTTATTGGAAAAGGTTAAGGCTGTAGATTTCTTTTATATATATATATATATATATATATATATATATAGTTTAATACACTGAAAAACCTCAGCAAAAAAATATGTAGCTAAATAGATAGCCATTATTTTTATGATTTTCTTTGAAGCTTTTGTCATCAGCTATCAATATTTTAGACGTATATGTGATTTTTATGTGCATAACTTTTTGCTTGTGTGATTGAACAGCTTCAGGTGCTTTGCGTTGTGAAATTAACAATGGAGGATGCTGGAAGAAAACTCAGGATGGCAGGACTTTTTCTGCTTGTGTTGTAAGTTTTTTGACTTTAATTTCTTGGGACTCCACTTGCTTAGCATTAAAATTCTATGATATATATTACTTGCTACTATTGTGATTCTCACGGAATAGGTTTCCTAATTTTGTTCAGGGGGATCATTCACAAGGCTGCAAATGTCCTCCAGGATTCAGGGGTGATGGAGTCAATTCCTGCGAAGGTATTATCCTCCCCTTGTTTGCTCCATATTGTGCTCTTTAGTCTTTTGCGTGAGAGAGTTTCAACACCAGTCCAAATTTATGCATGTTATGTTTGATATAACATCTTGTTGTCTATGCATATTTCAAATGGCCTTGGGAGTTCTTAAAGAAAATGCAGATTTGTTCTCTGAGTAGGACAAATAATGTTACACATCCTGTGCAGTTGTTGATGACATAGATTATGTGACACCTGCTCACTGGAAGCTGTGAACTATATGCTCATTTGTATCTCTATAATTGTTCTTAATGTTGGCTGTATTCCAGATGTGGATGAATGCAAAGAGAAGTTAGCTTGCCATTGTCCAGAATGCAAATGCAAAAATACTTGGGGTAGTTATGAATGCAGTTGTGGCAGTGGTTTATTATACATGCAAGAACATGACACATGCATAAGTGAGTATATTCACCACAATTTTTTTCTAGTTTGATTGAGACCTTTTCAGCCTGAAGCATTTACTATACTCGATATGCTAGTATATAAGAATTTGCTCCATGTGTAGCTAACACTGTTTTATTGTTCGTATCTCTTGCTTGAGGAGCATATGCTTTAGATATCTCTGCATGGTTATTAGGATATAAGGTTCGTTTGTTGAATGTTCTGACCCCAGGTTTTGGGGCTAATACTTGTTTATTTATTTATTTATTTTGGCACCATTGCTATTCTTGATTGCTTGATGAACTGGTGTGGGAAGTAATGTCATCCTGTTTACAATTTTAGAAAGGTGTAATGCATAATTTTGCCCCTTGTATTCCCTTTCCCCAAAAAACAAAATCACTTTCTTCTTCTCCTCTCAACTGTAAGTCTAAGCCTATAAATTTGGTAACTTCCCTACTCCTTGATAAGTGGATCATGAAACTTTATTCTGGGTTTGTATAAAATTCAATACTAAAATTCAGGTGTCTGGAAGTCATCAAGTTCGTGTTTTAAGTTAGGAATACATGCCATTTAGAAGCCATCTTAATGTTCTTGTTGCTTTTGTTATCTTGAAGTTACGGTTGGTTACTTTTTCTTTTTGCATTGAAAAGGACAACCAAAGAAAAAGGGAAAAAGTGGTTTGTTGACGTTAACAAACTTTGGTTCTTCCGTGTTTGATAAACTTTATTTATTGTGATAATTTAGGTAAAGATGCTAACACAGAGGTTGGCTTGAGCTTTATTTGGATCATTATTCTAGCCTTGGTTGTGGCTGGAGTTGCCGGATATGCAACTTACAAGTACAGAATCCGGGTATGCATTGCAGGAATTTTTTTGTTTTTCTTTTTGTTCCATAAGTTCTTATTGTAGGCTCTGATATTCAGATAAAATCAGAACTGATCAACTGTTAGAAGTTTGATGAACGTTCATGCTGTAAACAAAGTCCCCTTTTTCTTTTTCCCCTCTTGTTAGATTGGATAGTGTCATTGAGTTGCAGTTGCTGATGCCTGGCAAAAATATACTCCATGCAAATCTTTTTGCACTAATAATACCAAGATTGATGCTGTTATTATTATTGCAGAGATACATGGATTCGGAGATAAGGGCAATCATGGCGCAATACATGCCATTGGATAATCAAGGAGAGATCCCTGCCCACCATGCTTATCGGGGCGACATCTGAAGAAGAGGGAAGAAGAAAACTACCTCCGGTGTTCTATCAGAATTGTTGAGTTTGCGTTTCATACTCGTGTAAATTTAGCTAAGCTTTGAGTGGCGCACATAATTCTAGGACCACTGTAAAGAAAAATGATGGGTATGCGAGTAACATAATGGTTGAGGATTTTACTTACATTTTAGGTATGGTGTTATTATTTCTTGTTGCTTTTATTGTTTTAATTATTTGCACTTTAAAGAGTGATTTTGAGTCTGCCCCTTGGGAAGGGAGTGGGGAAGAGACTCGTAGAATGGCAGAGGCAAATAGCACATTTTCGTTAATCCATGAACAGGATCTATAATGTGATGATACATTACTCAGCAGTCAGCATGGAAGACATGCAAGCGATTGATAATATCTAGTAAATAAATAAGAGGAAACCATAGAGATTTCTTCATTAGAGACTGCAGCAATAAGGTAACAAATGTCAAGTAGCAACTGATATTTCTGCATTTATTTCCTAATAATAAACCCAAAAAAAAAAAATTACGAGCACCCTTAAAGAGACTTGACAGACATTAATAGAAATCTTATATAAGGGCAAAACATCATTAATTCTAACACAAAAGAGAGAAAATATTCATCAGCTTATTGCAACTCTTTTATATCCCAGGACGCAGGGATCACCATCCATATCTAATGCTCTCGAAACAAGCTCTAGCTTTGAAACCTCATCTTCTTCTTTAAAGCTACCAGAGTTTAGAAGAGTTGTGCCTGGAAAGACAGATGTCACAAGCATGTTGAACACAGTTAGTTGCAATTCTTTCCCAATTCCCATCTCATAAGGTGAGAAAGACAAGAATTGCTGGAACACAGTTGCACGATCACACCCAAAAATTACATTTCGTGTTTTAAGGATATGTGCATGTCAATGAAACTAACCAGAAAGAAACGCATCAATTTTAACCCTCCTGTCCCAAGTCTGATCCTTTGCTCTGCTTCCTGTCCAATGTGATTCTGTATAGGTAGAATGCAACCATTGCACCACTGCAAATCAAAGTATAGAAACTTATCAGAGATCCAAATTGAAATACAGTAAAAGAAGGTGACGATACATAACAGCGGTGATATTATCCTTTGCTCCCTGTATCTATATGTACAATTGCACAAACTGAATAGATAAATGAAGATAACATTATTAAGAATGCACGCCTATTCTATTTGACAAACGCAATGTCACAAATGTACACAAGCAGCGAGTGTGACAGGAATATGACATTCCCGAGACATTAACACCTATAACCTTGTGGAACTTAGAATCCAATATCCAGAGTTTATAACCTTGTTCAAATAAATAAAATCCAACATCTAAGTTCAGATCCATCCTTATCTATTTATTTATTTATTTACTAGTAAGTTACCCTCGCATTCCTTCATAAGGGTAAAATTTTACCATGAGAAACCATTAACAGCGAGATGGAAGAGCAAAAGCAGTATATTTGCTTCATTAACCGAATGAGAAAAGTGCAACCATTTGAGACCATAAGCATAGGAGTATTTTGGATGAAGATTTCATTTATAGCTCCAAAATAATATGCAAATTAAGGTTCAATTAGATAATTTATCAAACACCTAAAAAAAAACAAAATTTATCTAAACCTTACAAACTTCTAATAAGAATTTTGAATAGCTAGCAGAGATATATTCTCAAAATAATTTATGTTTCCAAAATTTTTATTCCCAATTTCACAACATTTAATCAAGTAGTAAGTACTTTAAGAAAAAAATATATATGTTAGTAAAATACAAAATCCATTGTTGAAGAAATCAATCCCACATCGGTGGGCTAAAAAGAAAAGGAGCAATTTATAAGCAAATGAAGGAAATAACCAAAATGGCAAGTCCTCCAATCCATGCTCCAATTACCAATTTGGTCCCCACTCCTCCAGTTTAAGTTGGACCAGGACCTACCAAATTCTAAGAAATAGTATCAGAGCCCAAATGGTCTAATAACTTATAAAGATCCAGAAAGGTCCAACATAAAGAGTTCATATCCTGACAAAGACCTGTGACCCAAGACCTGAAGTCCAAGAAGAAGACTCAGTGAGGAAGATCCAAGCAAAAAAGATGATCCAGACTTGTGGCCCAAGACCTGAAGCCCAAGAAAGAAAGCTCAGTGAGGAAGACTTGGGCAAATACAAAATAGACCTATGGCCTCTAAGGTTCAAAGAGTACAAATCCAAGCAAATAAGAAAGAGACTTGAGGGCTCTGACACTCAAAAAGAGGAACACGAGCCCAAACGAAAATGAAAATGAAAGGAAAATAACAACTGGATCAGGCCAGTTGGATTTGAGGGGAAGTGTTGAAGAAATCAATCTCACATTGGTGGGTTAAAAAGAAAAGGAGCAATTTATAAGCAAATGAGACAAATAATCAAAATGGCCCAAACTATTTTGGAAATGAGTCCTCCAATCCATGCTCCAATTACCAATTTGGTCATCGCTCCTCCAGTTCAAGTTGGATCCGAGCCCGCCAAATTCCAACATCTATGCATAAATAAAATCTACATTCTTAAAAATAGGTATTGTGTCCACTATGGAGTCACAAAACAGTCTAAAAGTAATCATCATCAGTTTACCAAAGAGATTTCAATAATTCAATTACAAACCTTCAAAATCAAAGTTGTTATTTGTTATAAATACATAAGCTTACATTTGATATGCAGTATGAATATTGGCAATTAATATCACTTAATGGTTTAAACCTATTGCATGAAATTGAAATGAAAAACATCGCGGTGGCCACAAAAACAATAATATAGCTATGAA
>CATIWF010069800.1:0-11914 GCA_949630135.1 Balakata baccata
AAGAAAAATCAAGAAATTATAAAGGTATAAATTCTGAATTTTCTTTGGTTAAATTAGTTTTAATTGGCACATGAAAATCTTTTGATTCGGGTTTTGAAAATTTTTATTTTCCGCTGCATTATATGTATGTGATACATGATCAAAACCCTTCAACTGGGTCAGTCCATACAGCATCCAACAGGTAATAGGCCTAGCAACCTATAAGCTTTTAAACCACAACGGAAGAATACTCCCATGCATGTGGAATTCCAAGAATCTTAGGAAATATTACCATTTGTCATTTGAAAGGATGGTTTGTAAAAAGTGGATCTCACTAAAATCAATCAATGGGAATCATATTTCCTTTCATCATAATGCACTAAAGAGCCATATCCGTAAGAAAATGGATCATTATATTTAAAAAGCCTAGATTCGTAAGAAAATGTATCGTTAAAGAAAAAAGGAAAAGAATCAAATCTGTAAGAAAATGGATTGTCACACTTCAAAAAAAGGAGGGATCGCTATAGCCTCCCATCCTAAGAAGAAATTATACGTGCGTGCAAATGGATCGTAACTATCGTATTAAAGTAAATTTAAGTTATTACAAAAGTTTAGTAGTTTGTAAAAAGAGGATCTTGCCATCAAAGATAGCATATACCACAAGTTCTTAAAACAAAAATAAAACAACGAAATTAGGCTTCAAGCCCCTCTAGGGGAGGAACCCTTTCATCACCACCATACATATCTACCAAGTCCTTAACAAAGCTGAGATCCATATCTGAAAACTTCTCTTATATCTAAGAAATAACTGAGTCCTTAGCCTCTTCCTGCATGTCAGCTATCTGAAGGATGATGGGATTCTCCCTTTGCACAAGACATTGCTCCTCCTAATCATGATCAAAAGCTTTTTGGGTAATCTCTTTCCTGCGCCTTTCTATTTCTTCCTGAGATGATTGAAGCTAAGTCTCCAGCATAGTGACCTGATCTTTCAAGATGGAAGAAACAACCTTGCTCTCAGATCTCGCTTTATCCAGCTCTCTATCCTTGGCGGCCAACTAAAACCCCAATTCCTCATTTTTCTTACCAAGCACATTCTCCAACCTGGCTATCTTAGCCGTCAACTCCTTCACTTGAGCACGATACTCACAATTCTCTTTTTTAAGGGAATCAAAGCGCTCATAAGCAGCCAGATTGGCAGTCACAAGCTAAGCAACTGAAGCGCACTATTAAAAAAAAGGTGGAAAGAAAAGGAAGAAGTCTAAATTACCTGCATCGGCAATAGGAGCAATTTCTTCCTCAACGAGGAGTCGTTAGCCCATCTCCTCTTAATATTGGCATCCTCAAAGAGCTAAGTAGCCCGTATTAGGTCATAACTTGTTGAAGGATACCGAATAGAGGCCCCGTTCCTAGAATCCTTATAATGCACAGATACAACTTGGTGGAAGTCGGACAGAACCTCACAAAAGTCAAAAGACTCATCCCCCTTGCTTGTTCTTGGAAGGCTCGTGCTTCCAAGGGAATTTTCATATCCTCATGGAGAAGGCATGCTAATGATTAGAGGGAGCCTTTCAGAAGTGGTAAACAAACTAAGCAAACCAACACCCACCTCAGCTCTAGTAGCGACAATATCCGTATCTCCTGCAGGTGCCAAAGAGGCAGGAATTAAAGGTGACTATCACACTTAGAAGAACTGTCTCCTAGACTCGCTGAAGGTGTCGTCACAACTACGATGACAACTAGGCCAATGGATGGGGGCAACACCATAGCGGCAACGTGGTATGAGCTTTGACCAACCTCCTTGCCCTTGGAAGAAGGGCCAACTTTCTGCTTTTTTGCCTTAGAAACCAACTGTCGTAACTCCTCCCCTGCAAATAATAATAATAATAATAATAATAATAATAATAATAATAATAAAAATAATAATAATATAGTCATACCCAGAGCAAGTGATCTGAAGTTCATAAACCATAAACTTATTCTATCAACCTTTGGCATTTGTGGCATGGCCTTGAGCATTGTACAAGTGCATCATATTAGCACATCGGTAGCCCCTAAGAGGTGCATTCTTTAGAAGATGACTTAGATGATCTTTTTCCTCCTTTGTTAATTTTGGAGTATGATCTTTGTTGTTCAAATTGGCATTCCATACTAATGGGAGATCCCCCCCCATCCCTCAGGGTTACTTACAAAGAACAACTTTGTTTTCCAACTATGATAAGACTTGGGCATATCAGTAAAAATGTTCATCCTAGGTCGACCCTGAAGATAATAATGTTCCTCATGATGATTCAGTACAAAAAGGTATTAGAAGATCTTCAAATTAAAAGGGATCACCATTTCCTCATATAGGTTCGTAAATAGGTAGATAAGCATATGAGAGCTGGGGGTCAATTGGCTTACAAGGATGTAAAAGTGACCTAAAACCTCCCTCACAAAACTGTGAAGAGGGAAGTAGAGACCTAACTTTAGGTATTCCTTATACACCCCCATCTCTAAGTTGAATATAAATAATCAACAACGTTGGGGGGAAATAATGATAACCATCAAACCTCTTATGCAATAAGAGCATTACATGACCTAAATGGCCCGTGTAGAGGTATTGACACTAGGATCTCCTATCTTCGCATCTTGGGATCATGAATAGGCAGTCAGGTGCACGTCACGAACTACAATCACCATCATGGATGATCCATATCCTGGCAAGGGATCTTTCATTCCCAATACACAACATACATGACAATCATCACTAGGAATCTCCCATCGCTATCCAGATCACCCATAAGAATCTGCAAAGTGGAACTCTTACTTAAGGCAACCACAACACGATAAAAGATCGAAAACTAAGGACGACCATACAAGAGCATTTATTGAGCCAAGAAGTGATAGGTGAGGTGTATTAAATGCATGTGCGGCTTGAGCATGGCACGTGACAGCTTGTTTGAATAGTAAGTAAAGCCCTACATTGGTAGGACTGGGCGGGAAATGTTCCTAGGAGTGAAGATATCAGGAATGAAGTGACAATTAAGACCGACATAGGCTATAAAAGCCGGGGGGAAATACAAATGAGAGGTAACCTAATCCTTGCACTTCAAATCCATTAGACATTATTTCTTTTTCCTTTTCTCTCATTTGACTTAGGCATTAGAGTGGACGTGCTGGAGCCATCTCCGTCCATCTTTCCTGATCCATAGTTGAATGGCAAGGTTATCAAATTGGTGAGGTGAGCGTGGATGATAAATATATAATAATATTATTTCATGTTGCAAAAATGAAAAAAAATAATTAAACCCATCCTTATTAATACCCCATCTTCGCACTGGCCACTTGCTTTTTCCATCAATTCCTATCACATTGCTCAATGCTAGTAGCAATAACAATGCTACCTAAAATTTAGACAAACCTAATTCTAAAAAAAATATTCAACAATCATATAAACACATTCATAAACACCTGATATGCATTTATAGATGGCAAATAAACCATGATTTTACATGGTACCTGTAACGCTCATAAGACAAGGCCTAGAAGGTAATATGGTATAAGAAGGGTAGTTTAGTAATTTAAAGGGAGACTATATATATATATATATTGAATATATAAGAGTTATATTTTAAGGATAAGAAGGTATATTTGAGATATATGTAAGGTACATTGGTTAATTTTGGCTTTGGTTTGCGTTGAGGGATGAAAAAAATGAAGAAAGTGTGAAAAATTAAGCTTTATGATCGTGAACAAAGTGTTCATGGCCATGAAGGTTGTGGTCAAAGGATTAACATTGACTTTTTGAGGCGGTTGCTACAGTATATTCATGACCGTGAAGGTTTTTGTTCATGACCGTGAAGGTCTGGTATATAAGTTATTTACATGATCTTATCTTTATTTCTCATCATCTTTTTAACTCCCAAACCCTAAGAACATATCATACATGCCCAAAAACCCTAAGAGAGTGATTCTTCATGGATTTTGAGAGATCAAACACCAAAACCAAGATCAAAGTCCAAAACCAAGATCAAAGTAAGATTTGAAGGATTTACCAATATAGAAGAAGAGTTGGAGGAGAAAGAAAGGGCAAGCAAGGGAGAGCTTTGTTTCTTTGCATGATCAAGAGTGCTTTACATCATCAAGAAGTAAAAAACATGAGAACCTCAACTCTTTATTGTGATTTTGAAGTTATTTTATGAGGTTGCTTTGATTGGGTAAATAGCTATGGAAGTGGGTTTTGGTTTAAAAAAGAGTGGTGGATTTTCATGAGAAAAGTGTTTTTAGAAGTTTAATTAAGCAAGAAATCATGATATTAAGCTAGAATCAAGCATGATAGCTTCAGTTTGGGAATTATGGGATATGATATATGATTTTGTTTAATTGCCATAGACATAAAATTTGATATGGTCTCATGATTGTGTTAGGAAAACAAGTGGAAGAAGGAGGCGATCATCAAGGGGAGTAGAATAGCTCTTTAGTTTGGTTATTGGTCAATCTCCTTATAGAGGTTTGTACATGTTTATATTGTTATTTGCCCCCTTAAATGTGATATATGCTTGTAAATGCTGAATTATGTGCTTAAATGGTCATTGACCATGCTTGTTGGAAAAGTAATGTAATATGGTTAATTTGAAAGCATGATATAGCATGTTTTATGTTAGAGATGTTAAAATGAGTATTGAAATAGGTATAAATTGTCAAATGAACATGAAAATGGCATATGTGACTTAAAGTGTGCATTGTATGTTAAGCTTGAGTTGTTGAGCATGGTTGTGAACATAATATGTGATGATTTGAGTTATGTTAACTTGATTTTGATTGTGTCAAATGCTCATGTATGATCTCTATATATGTTTAGAAAGCATTTAGAAGTGGAATTTTAGTAAAATTTGACTATAGGAATAAGTTAGGTTTTTTCACAACTAGCGGTACAACCATGCTGAAAACTGTCATGACCATGAAAGATTAGTCCAGTAGCCTTCACGACCAAACTTCACAACTAGCCAAAATTGTAATGTCCATGAAGACACTATTCGCAACAAAATAATTTATGTTTAAATGATATTTTGATGGGTTCGAAACATGCCTAAATGCTAGCGTATGATGTCACATCATATGAAAACATGTTGATGAACATAATTATGATATATGAACATGCATAAGTTATATGAAACATATTGGTAACATGAAATAATGTAATCAAAATGAGAAGATACTTTGATATAAATGTTCATTTCTCTACCTGAGGACTACTTTAGGGTAGATGGTGCACCATAAAGGGGATAAGCGATACGTATCGACAAGATATATGAGTGAGGATCTAGATGACTAGCATTGGTATGGGTGCTCCTACTACTGGTACTCATATTTATTATATTCAGTTAGGTTAGCTAGGCTTAGGCATAAGCGCACTTGACTTGAGAAGCTTGGATGAGCACACATGTTGCAGTGGTTAAGTGGGATGACTAGCCTTAGACTGAGTGCGCCTACTTCATATCTTGTATACAGAGTGAGTAGGATGTCTAGCACGGATGAGTGCTCCTACTTCACACTCCGTATCGAGCCAGTCCGGAAATGAGGTTTGGGCTATTTATTGAAGTTGTTTATTAAAAAAGAAAATGAACAAGACAGACAAGGTTGAAAAATAAAGAGATATTAATAATAAGATTAAATGGTAAAAATATAAGAAATGTATTCCATGCAATATGAGAATAGTTAATGTACGAGTTTTACATGATATATGTAAGAGAATATGAAATGTAATATGATATGAACATGAGCATGAGCATTGTATGTATTTGATACGTCATTTTTCTATTATGCTTAAACAATGGTTTATATGCTCATATGCTATGATATATTTGTATGCCATGATCTTGTGTGATTAAATGGGAAAATTCCAATGCCTATATATACAACTAAGCTAGAGATAGCTCAATGTAGGTTTTCTCATGTAGGATCAGGATCTTATAGATATAAGAGTCCTGAAGTTGATAAAGAGTAGTAGTGCCCATATCAGGGAAAGACATTTGTGACTCGATTTGTGGGTCTATTGCTATCACGTTTTGTATTGTATATATAATCATGCATTTGGGAATAGTGTGTATGGCTTATAAAATGATGAAGTATGTATCTATATATATATATATATATATATATTCGAGGCTTAGATTCTAAAATTAGATATTGTTGTATATGAAAGGAATGAAGAAAAAAAAAGTGCTATGACTATATGTAAAGAGATGTGTTTGGCTTTAGTATATGATATGATGTTTCTATTTAATAGATATAAGATAAGTATATTTAGTGACATTCTGCCTATGTAATGGGATTGTTCTTGTTAGAAAGTTATATAATAGGCATAGTTCTGTTATATAGGTGGGACGTCACAGTTCCTATATGAAATTCATATTTTCAGCTTTCAAGATAATAAAGTATAAGAAGTAATCATAGAATTCAAGCAATCAAGTTCCGAAAATTTCTAGATTTGGTACAAAAGATAAAAAGAGATGAAAAAGAAACAGAGCAAAAAAGTCCATATTTCAAAAAAAAAAATACTTACTAGAATTTTCATGGAGAAACAACCTCTACAAAAGGATAAAACCAATGCTCTAATAGCAACAGAAAAGAGACTACACCAAGAAGAAGAAGAAGAAGAAGATTAAAAAAAACATAAAAAAAATGGAAGAAGAAGAAGAAGCACCACATGATTCCTCCATGGTTGACCTCCGATTAGCTCAAATTCCTCCATGATTAAGCTCAAAACAGACCAAAAAGACACAATGTGCTAAAAAATCCACACAATTCCAAAGCAATAAAGGAAAAAACAAGGTTAAATCCTCTTCCCCTTTTCACACCTTAACTCAAATCCCTAGCATAACACTCACTAAATGAAGAAATTGAAGTCGATATTTCATTCCCAACCCTAAAATTCTCGTGCAAATTTTATGCACATGCAATGGGAATTCTGAAGTTTTTCTCATAGAATTGAAGATATGTGAATTGGAAGGGTAATTAGTGGTTTTTAGGTTTTAAAGAAACCAAAAAAATGCCGCATTAATGTAATTATTTTAATTTTTTAATGTTAAAAAAATTTAATAAAAATACTAATTTCCACATCATCTAAAGAAATGTCTAGCTGTCATAATTTCATAGGATCATAGAACACGTCAGCGCGCGTATCTCTCACGCTTTTGGCATTCACCGGAGTTTTATGTTTAATGTGGTAAATTATGTATTTTTTATTTGGTTTTGGGGGCTACTTAGACCCAAATGTAATTCAATGAGCTATCTAAGCCAAAAACTAGTTAGGGGGGTGATTTGAGAAATTTGAACACTTTCAAGGAGTTGAATAAGTTTTGCCCTATAATAAACATATAAACTTTTATCATACATAACATCATGAATGGCCATATCATATATTCATATATAACCATCACAGAAGCCTTTGTCATGAAATAACATTCGTGCCTTGATTCATATCGCAACAAATAAAAATAAATAACTAATAAAAAAAAATCAAATAAAAAAAGAAAAATATATATTCTAAAAATATATATTATTAACATTTCATCATGTACTTAACATTATCCTTGAATGCTTTCGACATCATCTATAATCATGTATATAGATGCCAAATGTAACACCTACAAAATAGGGCCTAGACATAATGAGGAATGTGAGGGGATATTATTGGTTTAAAATGAGGAATTTGGGTAGAACAGAATCGCGCTCGTAAAAAGAGTTGCGCTTTTAATGTCCATGGAGCGCTCACGATTCTATCTAGGCAGTTAATCTATTTAAACCCGATCTTATTTCATCTTTTTCATCTTTTTGATAACCCTAGTCACCCCAGATGCCAGAGCTCGACCAAAAAGCTATTCCCTCATCCCTTTTGGTTCTCCATTGTTTAAATGCCATAAAAACACAATTGAAAGGGAATTAAAAAGGGTTTAAACAAGGGTTTTTAGGTGTTCTTCTCAAGAACATAAGTTTGGGTTTGAATAGCCTCATAAATCAAGTTATCTATCTGTATTCTGGAATTTCCAGATGTATCTCAATATGTGTTTTGAATCCCTTACACTCCTAGATTAAGAGTAATGGATTATTACCATTAAAGTTAGGGTTTTCCTTTAATTTTTGATAAGGTCCCCTAGAACAGAATATATGGAACATTTTATGACCCCTGGCTCATGTGTTTGATGCAAGGGAATATTTTCAGAAAGGGAGAACAAACATCAAAACATGAGAGATACGTAAGTGTGATAGTTTACGGCTCCATAGATTAAGGTTTGTACCTATAATCATATTTATTCACTTTTTGGCTGCATGTCTACTAGAACATAGGTATGTTGATTGATATATTACTGTTGAATGCCATGAAATATGATATGAATAGTTAGGAATTTGTTGTATGCAGAAATTACATGACTTATGTATGATTTACATGTTATATCGATATGAGATGGATTACATGAGTAATGACATGTTGGTAATGGTATTCTGATCTGTATATATATATCATATGATGATTCTATAATGATGTTGTGGGTCTAGAAGTGAGTAAAAAGATAATTGGCAAGAGAAAACATTATGTTCGTGTTGTTGTATTGCATAAGTCGCGCTTGTGACAGGGGAGTTCCTGCTCGTGACACTAGAGGCGCACTCACGACTCTCGCGGTTCAGCATACTTTTTTTATTTTTCATGACATGAGAAATTAAATGTGAATATGATGACACATGGACCCTTATATGACGTATGATATATAGAAGTGATATATGAATGACCTTATGTGAATCGGTCATTATGGCATGATATGTTAATGATATTATGACCTATGCACTATGATATAACATGAGATTTGATGGATATGCATATGATGATATATGAACCATGATAAGATATGAATATATGAGTATGTATATGATGAAAGGATGATTCTATATGAACCGGTTACTGTGGTATGATATTGAAATGAGAATTAACGTGATATGATGCTCCATTATTCATGTTGCTATGCAATATTATGGAAATGCTAGTATGATCATGGAATATGATTCATGCAAATAAAAAAAAAAGACTTAAATGCTTATACTCGTACTAGGACTGACTGTAGGATAGATGGTGCACCAATGAGGGTTGTTACAGTACCGTATAATTATTCCATATGTTATCTTTGGGCAAGGTGGCTTCAGTTTTGAGAGCGCCCTTGACCCAATATGCTAGCAGTTATTTATTTTTTAGTCAAGTTGGCTTCAGCTACAAGAGCGCATTTGACTCAGGTACAGATACAGACAATTATGATTAGGTAGGTAGGGTGGCTTTAGCTCTAAGAGTGCCTCTATTCACGACTCGTATTTGATAGTCTAGTATAGAGTAATTAGGCAAATTAAATGAATAAATATGAAAGAGAAAATTGTATTAATATTTTTATGAATATAGGATGGCTTCCGCTTACCAGGTACGCTATGGGTGTTATTTGTATGATATGTTGCATGATATCATGATGATGATAGATGTGAATTGGTTTCTATAAGACTTGTTATGATATGATATTATGATATGTTGGAATGATATGCATGATAGATTTATATGATTATATCTATCACTAAGCTTGGATAGCTTAGCATTTGGATTTCCTGCACATAGATCGGGAGCCATAGGTAGAGTTGACACGAAGAAATCGAGTCAGTTAGAGCAGTCAAATCCAAAGTCTGTTCACATTTTCACATTTCTTTTCATATCATACATTTTGGGATATTGAACATTTGTTTGAAAAAGGATTATTGTATTTCGAATTATGGGTTGTATGGATGTTTCATTTGGGCGAGTTTAGAGCTCAGTTATAGATTTATTCATTATGGATTCTTAATAAGCCTAAATGCATGATAATTATTTATATAGTTATATTTTACTATATACAATCAGATGAATGATATCATAATATATTTTTATGGTAAAGGCTAAATAAGATAATAGTTAAAGGGTCAATATCATGTATGTAGTACCACTCCCTCGTATAGTGGGTTAGTATGCTATATGGAAGGGTGTTACACCAAACATATATGCTTTTATCATACAAGAATTTCATGCCTTTATTTATGCCAAATATAGACATTTAATCATAATTCACAATTTGCATCTCATAGTATTTTCCGTACTTTCATACATAAAAATTCATCATATGGCATATTTATCATGTTGGCAATAAAAGGCATAAGAAATTCACATGTGAAGCAAGAAATATCACAAATATTAAAATTTCTCACTTCTGTCCATGGGCCCTACATAAGCATGTCTTTTCGGCACGCCCATGCCAGCTGTGCTAGGCGTTGTTGTGTGATGCGGTAATTGGCATGCCAGCCCTAGCATGTTCCACCAATACGCTCGTGTTGGTGCTTTTGGTCCCAGTAAAATTTCTATTTGGTCCTATATTTACATTTTCGCTAATGTTACCGTGTTCATATTTCCAAAGTTCTAGTGTTCTTCCATGAATTCATAGAAAATTTTGCATTCACAAAATTCATGTCATTAAACCAATATATTGTTCACCATCGATCTAGTGGGTGTCTCGACCAACATTTTCTTCCCCTAGAACAAAATATTTATAGTCATGGATTAAAATCTTATTACGTGTTTAAAAGATATAAAATCCATAATCTGTGAAAGTCTAAAAGAATATAACAGATTACTTACTATTCAAAATGTGAAAAATAAAATATTGTGAGTAATCCTAACACCGATTGAATCCTTGCTCTCTAGTAAAAGGTGGGTTTGTGAATAGGTGAGGAAAAAGATTTGGATTTTTAGGAGAGTTTCTGTGTAAAACAATTGGGGCGGCTAGGATTCTATTCGAAGGGGACTATTTATACATGTATGTACGATGCATTTTAACTTTGTCTAAATAATCTACTTGGGCATATAGATAACAATGCGGGCGCGTTGATATGAACACGTGTGTTCTTTTGTTTTTTTCTGTGTATAAACTTTTTCTTCTTTCCTTCTCTTTTATTTTTTTATAATATAATATAATATTCTTTTTACTTTTAAATTTTCTTTTTCTTTAATCCTTTTTATGTTATATTCTTTTAATTTCTATTTCCTTTTATCTTAATTCATTTTTATTTTCTTTTAATTAAATTCTTTTTTAATCCTTTTATCTTAAATTACCAATTTACTTGTCGTATGCCACATTAATTTATAGACTTTGTTTTGTGGATGTTGTAATTCTCTCCTCATTAAAAGAAATTTCATACTCAAAATTTCATATGAAGGTTTCTATTAAACATCTATCTTACCTTAATCATTTATCATATTGTTTTTCCTTTGTTATGACTTTACCAATTTAGTCAACTTAAGTTCATAAATTATATTTTCCCTTATGTTATACCATTTTCCTACTTAATATCCTTATATTATCTCTAAATCTCTTTTTGTATCCCATTCAATGCCCTTGTAAGTCCCATTTACCTTAGATCCTTTATTAACTGATTCCCTTTTCTTACTGTCTCCTGTATAAATTCTAATCGCATTCTAATCTTACTAGTTGACTGAGAAGCAACCCATATTAGAGTCAAATACAATATATGATTGCAATACATGATAAACTCATAACTCGCTCAGGTTTAGAACCGTCTAAACTAGAGCTTTGATACTAAAAATATAACAACCTCCTATATAGTAGACTTGTTCCAACTTTACAAGGGAGTGCTACTTAAGTATTATCCATTTAATCCTATAATACCTATGATCCATTACTATTCCTCATTTACATAACATCTCATCAAATTATCTCATCCTATAATACCTATGATAGTCATATCCTCGCCTGTGGTGTAATGTACAATGACGATTGGTTTTAGTGCAAGTGGGAGATTGTTAGAGATGTGCCCAAAAGGCAATCGCCTTAAGCACTTAGTGTACACATTCATAAAGGCATTCTTTCATTATATT
>CATIWF010069813.1:0-15796 GCA_949630135.1 Balakata baccata
TTTCACTTCAAAAACTACCCTATATAACCACGCAAATAAATCTCGGATAGCAGGATCCAAATTCGAACGGCGAAATATCTTCCCGGAGAGAAGTTAGCAGCTGATACATCACGATGAGGAAGTGGACGATCCCGTCCGCCTTGCTTCTGTTATGCCTTCTATCCATCATTTCAGATCAAGGTACTCCTGGGCATTTTTGTTTATGCAGCTAGATTATACTAGTAAATATGTCATTTCCATTCTCTTTGACGTATCTGTATTTGAATCTATTCAGTATTTGCGATATTAGATTGGTCTTTGTTGCCAAAACTGAGATTGTGTTGGGATCTATGGTTGTTTAGGCCGGAACTTACACGCAAATGCAGAGGGTGATTCACAGAACCCTGTAGATCCTCCTAAGGTTGAGGAGAAACTTGGCGCTGTCCCTAATGGTTTATCCACTGATTCTGATGTCGCAAAGAGGTCCGTGTTTCTCTTTTTAATTAGTTTTGAAACTATGATTGTTAGTATAACACTTGTCAGTCTTTGATGTTTGGAATTTTAAATTTTTGTCTTGATGTTGATTTAGAGAAGCGGACTCGATTTCAAGGAGATCACTCCGTAATAATGCGGAGAGGTTCGAGTTCCAGGCTGAAGTGTCTCGGCTGATGGATATCATTATCAACTCGCTTTACAGCAACAAAGATATTTTCCTCAGGGAGTTGATCTCCAATGCATCTGATGTAAGTATATAGACCATATTTTTCTCAGGGAGTTGATCTCAAATGCATCAATAAATTATACAAACAAAATGATTTCAGGCTCTAGACAAGATTAGATTCCTTTCCCTCACTGATAAAGAGGTTTTGGGCGAAGGCGATAACACCAAGCTCGACATTCAGGTAAGCTGAACGGAATACGGAGGTTAATTTTACTCTTTGTTTTTGAAACTGATGATAATTTATATTGTGTACTGTTTCATGAGGTAATTGCAGATTAAGTTGGATAAAGAAAAGAAAATTCTTTCAATTCGTGACAGAGGTATAGGTATGACAAAGGAAGATTTGATCAAGAACTTAGGAACCATTGCAAAATCCGGAACTTCAGGTACAGTACTTGTGCTTTATTTAAACTTTTAGGGTGCTAAGTGTGAGGCAATTCTAATGAAAGTAGATATTTTTTTGGTCCAGCGTTCGTGGAGAAGATGCAGAGTAGTGGAGACCTCAATCTAATTGGACAATTTGGTGTTGGATTCTACTCTGTGTATCTGGTTGCTGACTATGTTGAGGTCATCAGCAAACATAATGATGACAAACAGTAAGCTTTTTCAAATTCTACAGTTTTATGTTGTTCTAAATTTAGCAAAGATGTTTGAAGATTGTTCTATTACTGTAGAACAACTACTTCGTTCAGGTAAGTAATATGGTCAAATGTTGCCTGTGCCTCTAGGTATGTGTGGGAATCAAAGGCTGATGGAGCATTTGCAATATCTGAGGATACGTGGAATGAACCATTGGGACGTGGTACTGAGATTAGATTACATCTTAGAGAAGAAGCTGGAGAATACTTGGAGGAGAGCAAATTGAAAGTAAATATCTGAATTTGTATTGATTATTTTAATGTTGATAATGCCTTCCTATTCCTGACCTGATTATGTCTTTTTTTTTTTTTTATATATTGTTTTCTGCCTATCTTTTAAAATATCGAAATCATAAAGGAATGTCCTGTGCATACTAGGTTCATTTGCTTGTATTGGTCTTTGCAATACAGGGCCAAATGAAGTCAGTGGCAATAATTTTGAGGAATTGAGTGTGGGTTTAGGGTTTAGCATTTTTTTACAATCACCGTTTAGGTTATAGCATTTCGTTTGGCATTTTCCATGAATGTAGATAAGAAATTAGAGAATTGCGGTTGCAACAAAAATGTTTCTGCGTGCTATTTGTTTATAATCTCCATTAGTGGAAAAATTGGCAACTTTCAGTTGAGTGTTTACTGTTGTTAGCTTTTGATCAAACTGTTGTAACAATTCATGCATATTTGGTCAAGTTTGATGTCGTCAGGGGGCCACATTAACTTTCATTTGTTGTTTTCTTCTTGATTGATTTTGAAAAACTCTCTTTGTTATCTTAAGTTGTTCTTTGTGGATTACTTTAAGATCTAGTTTAAATAATATGCTGCAATCATATTTCTTTTCAGGATCTGGTGAAGAAGTACTCTGAATTCATCAACTTCCCAATTTATTTATGGGCAAGTAAAGAGGTTGACGTGGAAGTTCCTGTTGATGAGGACGAGTCAAGTGATGAAGAGGACAAAAGTAAGCAGCGCTGTTGACTATGTTGTTTCTGATGTGTTAAATTTATATACAGTCAACTGCCTTTTGTGGTTTCCTTTACTTTATTCCATTGTTACTATCAAGGTTGAGTGGGGGACTAATCTCTTGTAATTCCCTTCTGTTTATTGTATTGTCACTAACAGCTGAAAGCAGCTCGTCTGAGGAAGAAGAGGAATCTGAGAAAGGTGAAGATGAGGATGCAGAGGAGAAACCAAAGACTAAAAAGGTGAAGGAAACTACCTATGAATGGGATCTTTTGAATGATGTTAAGGCTATATGGCTGCGCAATCCAAAGGAGGTGACAGATGAAGAATACACAAAATTCTATCAATCTCTAGCAAAGGTAATTTGCCATTTGATGCTGTATTGCGATTCATGTCTGTAGACAGATATTAATCTTCTGAATGTACAGACTTCTTAAGCATTTTTTTTTTGTCTTGTTTCACTCAATAGGATTTCAGTGATGAGAAGCCTATGGCTTGGAGTCACTTTACGGCTGAAGGTGATGTTGAGTTCAAGGCTGTTTTGTTTGTACCTCCAAAGGCTCCTCATGATCTTTATGAGAGTTATTACAACACCAATAAATCCAACTTGAAGTTATACGTCAGACGAGTATTCATCTCAGATGAATTTGATGAGCTTCTGCCAAAATATCTGAACTTTTTGAAGGTACTGGAATAATGCAACAAAATGCTTGTAATTGTCTGCACTATTGAATTACGGGAGATATTCATGAATTCACGTTATGTGGAGCAGGGTCTTGTTGATTCCGACACTTTACCACTCAATGTTTCTCGGGAAATGCTTCAACAGCACAGCAGCTTGAAAACAATTAAGAAAAAACTCATTCGAAAGGCCCTTGATATGATCCGTAAAATTGCTGATGAGGATCCTGATGAGGCAAAGGATAAAGAGAAGAAAGGTACCAGTATGACTACGGAAGTCTTTGCTATTCCTTTCAACCAGATGCATATCACTTATCAGCCCAATTGACTTGATTATGGCAAACCACATTCCTTTTTGTGACATCTGCTCTTTTCATTTTGTTCATTGATAATTGTGATATTTGGTCTGGAATGCAGATGTCGAGGACTTCAGTGATGATGAGAAGAAAGGGCAATATGCAAAATTCTGGAATGAGTTTGGCAAGTCTATCAAACTCGGCATCATTGAAGATGCCACTAACAGAAATCGCTTATCGAAGCTTCTCAGATTTGAGAGGTAGCTTTCTTAGTCTTATTTTTTTTTCTTTTTCATCATATTCCTTCGTAGGTGATGTTAGTCCGGTGGTTTCACCATGGTGTTAATTGACGGTACTATCCCCTTGTGCAGTACAAAGTCAGATGGTAAATTGACTTCACTTGATCAGTACATCTCAAGAATGAAGCCCGAGCAGAAGGATATCTTTTACATAACTGGACCAAACAAGGAACAATTGGAAAAATCTCCATTCCTCGAGAGACTCAAGAAGAAAGGTTATGAGGTATGACCGATAAAGACATCAGATTCAAAAATATTTCGTCAAAAATTTGTTTCATTTTTTTTCCTTGTATTCCGAAACTGAAAATGTCTTTAATGTTTCCTTTTTGATTGTTTGGTTTCATTTTGGGGCTGACACTGTCATCAGGTCATTTTCTTCACGGATCCAGTTGATGAATACCTGATGCAATATTTGATGGATTATGAGGATAAAAAATTCCAGAATGTGTCCAAGGAGGGCCTTAAACTTGGAAAAGAGTCTAAAAACAAGGAACTGAAGGAGTCATTTAAGGAGCTTACCAAGTGGTGGAAGAGTGCCCTTGCCAGTGAGAATGTGGATGATGTGAAGATCAGCAACCGTTTGGATAATACACCTTGTGTAGTTGTGACGTCAAAGTATGGGTGGAGTGCAAATATGGAGAGGATTATGCAGTCACAGACTCTATCAGATGCAAGCAAGCAAGCATACATGCGTGGCAAGAGGGTCCTGGAGATCAACCCCCGACATCCTATCATCAAGGAGCTTCGTGAGAGAGTAGTGAAGGACTCTGAGGTACATTTTACAGACTTTGTAGTTTAAGTTTGTGGGTGCAGGTTATCTTATTTTGTCTTTTCATCACTTTATTAGAAAATTATTTTGTCTATATTTTGTTTTCTGTTTTTACTTCGCAACGGCATTTCTGGTTGTGTTTAGCCTGCATTATGGTTGGTTGGTTTACTGGCTAGGAACTAGCTGCAAGGTGACAGACAACTAATACTGTGTCGTAATTCTTTTACTTGAACTTTAAAAGATGATGAGTTGTGTCCAGGCGCATATACTCAAATAGAAGGAAAATCTGAGTTGCTAGTTTCATGGAATTAGTGGAATTTTAGTGTTTGCTCTTCTTAACCTGCCTTTATCATGTTGATTTTGGTGAGGTAAACTCATTTTATAAATTTTAGTGTGATACTCTGGTAATTTATAGTGACGATCCTTGGCTGCATTTTTACCCGAATTCACTCTGGTCAATTTATCAGCAGTTTCTTCACGAATAATGTGTCTCGCGTTTCAGGATGAGAGCGTGAAGCAAACAGCACAGCTCATTTACCAAACGGCACTAATGGAAAGTGGCTTCATGCTGAGTGATCCCAAGGATTTTGCCTCCCGCATCTACAGCTCAGTGAAATCTGGCCTAAACATCAGTCCAGAAGCTACTGTTGAGGAGGAAGATGATGTAGAAGAACCTGAAGCTGAAACTGAAGCAAAAGAAGATTCGGCCAGCTCCAAAGGTGAAGCTGAAGCTGCTAAAGATGATGCAGATACAGAGCCCACCACTGCCAAGGATGAGTTGTAGATTGCCTAAAGAATGGGTTATTACTGATACTTCCATCCTTTGAAGCAGCGCTTTTCCATCTCCATTTTGTCCAAGAAAAAAATGAAAACACTGCATTCTGCATTGCTCAGTTTGTCAAATTTGCAAAACGCTAGCTCGTAGTACTAATGTAATCTTACAGTCAGGAATTTTTGCTTTTAGCTTCTAATTGATAATGAGTGTTCTTCCAGTCCAGTGCATAAGTAGATTTTTTTTTTAATTTAATGCTCTTTCACTTGGATTTGAGGGAGGAATAAATTCAAACGCGAAAATTACATCACAAACTATTTATTTATCTTTTTAAATGGTGATATAAATATAAATATTGGGATTTTAATAATTAAATCAAATCTTTTGAAGGAAATGACACTTTATTTCCATTTTTCAAGAATTTTTATGGTTATAACCATTGTGTTTTTATTTATTAATGTGAATTCCCTGCTTGTTTTTGTATTTTACTTCTTTCCCTTTCGCATTTACAGAGCACCCCATATGTTTAGCTTTTAACTTGCTCAAGATTACTCGATTCTCTCCCGTCTGATGATGCTGCTCCACTCCGTGAGCAATGTTTTCTTTTTCGTTACTGCGTCATCGAAATTTGCCAAAACAAAATGAGAATGACAAGCACTTCTGATTAAAACATGAGCTGTAAGTGGATTCCAGTGAAGTGATTTTAGAGCAATTCAAATTTAATGTTTGGTGGCCGAGTGAGTGCAAGAATAATAGAAGAAGAAAATAAAAGAGGACGACTTATTGACAAACGGTGGAAGAAGATAAAAGAACCAAAGTGGCTATGAAGATTTCTTCTTCTTCTTTTTTTCTTCCCCCTTTTTGAATGGAAGAATATGCTTTAAGCCTATAAAATGCCACCACCTATAAAATGTCGCCACATCTTTTATATATGAAAGAAATTAGATTAAATGCATGTAAGCCATGTTGAAAACATCCATAGTCTCTTAGTTTTAATTAATTTTTGGTTATCTTAATTAATCTAGTTTAATATTAATTATATTTGAAAATTTCAACTTGGTCCTTAATATTTTCTCTTTTTAAATTAGTCCATAACTAAAATTTAATTTCTACAATTAAATATACCATTATTTACATTATAATTTATTCTACATAATCGTATTCTCGATTTTAAATCCATAAATTGTGAAATACATGAATTCTAAAAATTTTATTATTTATGAATTAAATTACTCTTATATTTATATTTGATTCAACGACTACAATTTATAAATTTAACAATTAATTTCTAATTTTATTCTTCATTAAATATTAATAATTTATTATTAATTAACAATTCCACTATATACTTAAAATTTTTTAAAATAAAATTGGTTATTTTAAGAGTTGAAAAATAAAAAAATAAAATTATTATATGTTATAATGTTTAATTACATTGCTAAAAAAATATTTTTTATTAATAATAAAGCAATTAGTTGAAATTAAAAGAAAAATGATTTTTAGTTTTTTAGTATTAAGGATAGTTGTGAAATATTATTTAACAATATTATTATTATTATTATTTTATTGATCAAAATACGTGGATTTTGAACATTTTCATTTAAAAGGTGGGAAATTAAATCTTTTAAAAATAAAAAATTTTGGTGAATACGAAATTGTTCAAAATTCATAAATTTTGATATTTTTAAATTGTTAAACAATAAATTTAATAGAAATTTATGAATTATTCAAAATTTTTCATTTGAAATCTTTCGATTAAAATATAGTTTTAATTACTTTCATTGCAACAATTTAAACGAAAGGCTCAACATCATAGTCAGCCCAATAATTAGCAGTAATATGATATCTTAAATATTTGCATGAGAAGTAATGGAATCAATATATTCGTAAAGTAGCAGACACGAATTCGCACTCAAGAGCATCAGTGGCTGTAGGCTAGGATACAAAATTGGAAGGTAATTGGGCCGAGCCTGGCCGCCGGAACATGGGGCCCGTGTGGAACCTTTTAAAGAAGAAAACTGAGAAGTTAATAGGAAGAACCCGACTTTGCCTTTGAATTTAGCAAAAGAGATGCTCTCGTATATTAATGCTCATCCACGTCACTGTGTTCGTGGATGCCACCCACTTGTATATTTTTATAATTAATTTTCATTTTATAAACATAATGATTGCGATTGTTTATTTTTGGTTTTTCATATGGTATTGGAATTAATCTGTATAGTTTGTTGAGTAGGACTCGGAAAGTAGCTGCATTGGAATGAAAATGAGCTATTAACCCCATTCTTAGATAATTTCTCCTTTTTTATGGTTTTGGTTTTTTCTCACATTATATAAGATAATCAATTAAATAAAACATTCAAGTCAGGATGGCCGAGTGGTCTAAGGCGCCAGACTCAAGTTCTGGTCCTCGTGAGAGGGCGTGGGTTCAAATCCCACTTCTGACATTTTCTTTACAATTTTTTTTTTTTCCAGCTTCTGAACTTTCATTTTATTTATTATTATTTTTTTGAAATTGAATATTAATGTTATTTTCAGCTTTTAAGAAAGTGGAAAAGTTGAGGGCTTTTGAAGTGGAGAAATTGCATGGCTTAAAAAAATTGAGACATGGTTATGTGAGCATGCATGTTTGTTGGCTTTGATTTCTAAAAAGTACCAATCGAAAAATTTCAATATATATACAGATTCATGATAGCATAATATACTTATCGTATCTAAATCTTTCCAGATCATATTTCCGCATTAGTTGACACATTTTCCTAACTGTAACAACCAAGAAGATGGTCAAGATAGTTTCCTCTCCTAACTTGTTTATTTGCTATAAAAGCATTGATTCAAGAACGTACACTCATTGAATCATCACCACTAATTAAGAGACTATTAATCAAAGATTAATTAGTTTGTGTAACATATATGATATTATATATGTTGGAAATTAAGTTTTGTGTTTTAATTATAAGAAACCTTTGCAACTACTTTGTAATAAAAATAAATAATATCATCATCGTAAATAAAATAAGCATCATAAAACTTTACACGTGGCTATGGATTAAGCACAAATTAAATTATCAGAAGAAGGAAAAGGATAATTAATGTTAGTTGTTAAAGGATAAGATATATACATTGTCTGGGGCTGGTTTTCTTCAAACTTTAGCACTCCAAAATTAGTGGTTGACCATGCAAAACCTAAACTAAACACGTGTGTCCATATAGTGCATTAGCAAGTAGATGATGACAAGCAAAAGTGGAATGTCTACGTTGCATGTGGGTACCTAGTTATAGTTTCCACGTTTCTGATCATGTGCATTGTGCAGTACTGCTGGGTGTATGAACAGGCTGCTCCTTGTATTAATTAGAACAATTCTTCCTCGAATTTAAGCTATAGTTTAATTTGGAGGATGGGACATGAGAATGAATTAATTAGCTGTATATTTTAGACAAAATAAGCATTCATTTACAGAGTTAAGGTATAAAAATCTGATCATGAACAGTCGCCTACATCGATCTTCACATGAGGTGGAAGCCATATTTTACTTCCACACGACATATATGCAGTCCAGACTTTACATCTTATGTAAACATCGATGACTGTCTTTAACTTTCTGACACGTTGAAAAATTGCACATAGATCTGATCATTGTCAAGGTCAACAACATTTTTCACAAATTAAGCTTTTAAGTAGTACCCAAATAATTAATTGATTGCATCATATACACATGGAAAGCTCATGCATCTACAACTTCATCCACTTAAGTTTTTACAGATTTCGCCTAATAATTAAACCAAATTAATGAACTTTATATTATTTTTAAGTGCCTGAATATACTCCAAACTAAAAGTCTTTAGAAGGTCAACAATGACCTAAAAAAACAAATTGGCAATCTTTTAATCATATTAAAAAAAAAAAAGAAACAATTGAGAATGTCAGAAACTTTGATATGTTATATATCTACCGTGTAAAGACTACTATATGGATAATTCTGACAGTAATATATACATTTCAACATATGCTTTTATTTCCTTTCCTTTACAAAAAGATTTGCGTCACGTTAGCTAACAATAATTATATATCTAAGTTGATTTCTTGAATTCCAAAAAGCATATTGTATGCAGCCCCTGCATTTTGTTTAAAATATTTATCTAAATCCGATTTATGAATCCATTATTAGACTTGGGTTTATACCAAGAAATTTCCTTTCCAAATGAAGATTGTCATTCTTCTTCTTCTTCGTGCTAATGATGTTAACGTATGTAGAGTAAATAGGAGCCAAAGAAAAACGACTTTTGCGTGGCGCAAAAAACGAATACAAGGATAGAGATAACCGACAAGCTTTACCAAGCTACCAACTTTAAATTGCAAAAAGAGAAATCTGTTGAAATAGCTAGGTGTAAATATGGCATCAAAAGTTAAGGTGGGAGAGATTATTCAACACTAACACGTTTAGCTCTATCTTTTTCATTACCCCTTGGGACAGTTAATTAATTACGCCCTCGTCATCACTATAGCTTCCAAGCTCAGCTTTTGCCTCTTTGTTCGTAGAAAATTGAAATAATATATAATTAAAATATACTCTATCGTTTGCACAAAATGTTATTTGATTGAATATTGAAATTAAAATATCCTTTTCGGTAAGAAAGATCCATATGGGATTCTTAAAGAATTTTTTTTCACTTTTAGCTTAGCAAATTCTTTCACTACCCATGAGCTGTGGCTCGTTGGCAAAAGGAATTGAATTTGTTTGGAAGAGATCTTTGGGATGAAAAAAAGTCTTAACTTTAACTAAATTCTGAATTGAATAATTAGTCTCATATATTAAAATAGATACGAATAAATATGATTTACATTAAAACGAAAAAAAAATCCTTCATTTTAGAAAAGGATAAAGGCAATATCTGAAAGTGCTGCAGGCCTGTATGGTTCACTGTAACAAAATAGTAAGGGCCTAGCTGTATAGTACGAGGTCCCAATCATTGAATGTGCATATGCCAATGGTAGGATAATCGTGCAAATGATACCAATCCTTATTATTTTACTGAAATTTTGATTTAAATATTAAATTACAATATTACTAAAATACTAAATTGTGATAATTACACAATCACTTTTTACTTTTAATCTCCTTGCTTAGCTTACTTTTTGAATTTCAATTTTTATTTACACATTTTCTATTTTGAGCATATGAATACATTAATTTATAGTTTTTATGTCAAGGAATATATATCCGGATCTTTCTCCCAATCCGAGTTGTGGGAGATTTTCGTTTTAAGAAAATTAGTCAACTATATTTTCATTTCACTAAAGTCACTTTCAGTAATTTTCTGATTTAGCTAATCAGAATACTAATGTGGTAACTAATGTGTCACCAGAAGTTTATCATGATCGCTGATGTATCACCGAAAATTGGTCTAAAGTGACTTTAGTGAAATGGAAATATAGTTCAACAATTTTTTTGAAACGAAAAATTGTTTTATGATCATACTATAATAAAAGTAAAGTTGAGTAACCGTAGATAAAATTAACTCCTAATGTGGGAAGTTCCTACCGAAGATAAATTTAAATAGAAGTGGGAGAAATTTTATTAGAAAAAAAAAACGAAGAAAAACGTGCTATTGGTACCATTGATATATTATTTTTCTTCCTTGTTTTCTTATCACAGTTTGTAGGTGAGACTCGTGACTTGCGAGCTGTGGGATGCAAAATGTGCTTACGAATCAATAATTGCCAAATTTGTCAAATATATTTAACATTTCAATCGATACTAAACCCAACTGGTTTTACACTATACTCGATTTCGATACTGATCACTCACGGGTATATATGCTTCTGTGCATATATACCTTGTTGGGGATTCTCTCTTTGTGGACAAGGCATTAAGACCAACAACTACCAAGTCATGATTAATACTATATGGGCTGCCGGCATGACTTTGTCAATTGCATTATCACCTAATTCTTTGATTATATATCACAGTATAATGATATTATTCTATAATAATTCAATACAGATTAAAAAAAAAAAACTTGAACAGTAAACTATTTAGAACGCCGACAATAAGAAAAATATTAGGAACGTGCTTGTAACAAGAATGGTGAACAGGAAGTAGGTTAATTGCCCCATATGATTACACACATAAATCAAGTCACTAGTAGCATCTGTATCCACGTCTTAACTCCTCCTCAGTTTATATTATCCAATATTATGGCAATATTTTTTTATTAGAAGGTAGAGTGGATTATGTTTTACACTTTTGCACTCACAATATATAAAAAAATTTAAAATTTTTACTAATATTAATAGATAATGGCGAGAAAGATTGAATACAAAAAATTTCTTAATTCTTACAAGTAAAAATGTCAATTAAAATTACCTTTTTGAAAATATTTTTATAGCATTGAACTTTTAGAACTATTTCATATGCCGGCAGAATATTCCTTATTATATTAATTATATATATGAAAAATTAGTGGCATTATGACATCAAACATAATCACACAAAAAAAAAAAAGACAAACTTCAAATTAAGTAGAGAATTTCATTTTAATAACACCAAATGCAGTGGTTACACAACACCCAAATCCAACAAATGAATCCCCCCATTCCCCTCACTAACTAATTAAAAAGAATTACTATCTATTATCTAATTTGATATATCAAAAATTATCCCCTTATCTCTACTTGGCCTGCCCCCGTTTGTTTCGCGCATTCCGCACCACTATCATCCACTTTTACTCCCTTTGCATGTTTTGATTCATTCATTTTTACAAGATGTTAATAGCTAAAAAAAAAAAAAAAAAGAAGCTAGTGAAGGGAGGGCCAATCGACAGGTAATCCCTTTCCATCATGACTAAGTGCCACGTCAGCGGGCCCCACCCCAACCCCACACAAGAAACAGGAAAAAAATTACAAGAGATGATGCCTCAACTGCCACATGGCCACGGTGATGCTGACTATAATGGCATGTGATCCGAACACGGGTGTAAACGTGGACGGTGATGCTCCACTCTGATCCAATGCACCTTCATACACCATTGTATTGTTGATCACACCGTTGTTACCGTTTGTATTTGTAGGGTCAGAGTTCTGCCCCTGCGATGCTTTCTGACTGCAAGAATCACAAATCACGACCAAAAACTAACCGTTAGTGTCTGTATGGGAACTCTAATCATTGATTTTATTCGTATAAAAAAATATATAAATATATCAACGTGTCCTATCAGGATGGGATAACAAATCAGATCCAACAACTGGCCGTTACAAAAGTAGACGGCTTGGAAGGTGTGCATCACAGTTTTCGGGATTCGTTAACAGTCGCAGGCTCCGATGCCTTTGTTTCTTTCAGATGCCGGTAAATTGCAAATTACTGCCATCTATCTTAAATGCGTACGCATGTGCAAAGCAGAGATGCACAAGCTACTCATGTGCGAAACATGTGCGCTGCATTATGAAGAATCGGAGACCATTTACACCCGGGCAAAAAATATCAGCGCAAAACCGACATTATGCTGGAGATAGATTACCACGTTGTCCCCGTTGAAAGCATGTCGGAGTTGCATAACTTTAATGATCACGAATCACGCCACCAGAAATGTGACCACTGACACAATAATCTCTGTCTGGCATCAACGGTTATGAACTCTAACCAGAAGACAAAATTACGCCAAACTTTCGTATCATACCTGACGGACAAAACTACCCCTTAATTTTATATCATACCTTGCGGACAAAATTACGGCTTCAAAGGAAACAATAAATAGGGATTTTTTTTTTTTGAAGAATGAATAGGGATTTTAACGTAAATATACCTGGTCTTTGGGGTTGGGCAGAATGTGATCAGGTAATCGGCGGACGTACATGTGAAGGTGCTCGTCTTGTCATCGTAAGCGTAACTGTAGGCGTGTGGGCACGCGGTCTTGAAGATCTTTGAGTAGAAAGATGACTTGCATGTGTCGGGTGAAGCATACGCGCCATTGCAACAGTATTGCGGTTGCCGGAAAGCTTCACACGCGCTCTTGCAAGCTACGCCCTCGCCGTCGGTGCTGGTAACTTTGAGCTCTGAGGGACACGAGCCGTTCAAATCCACCACGCATCCTGTGCTTGAGCAATTCTGTCCAGAACCACCCTGAGGCACCACCAGGACAGGGAGGTTGTACCCGTCCACAAGGCTAACATCGAAGTAATCCATTCCGCCATAACCGTCAAGCTTGAACTCCGTCAGTGTAGCAGGAGGAGCAGCGCCGCTACCTGAACATTCTAGTTTGCCGGAGCCGCAATCACCAGTCAGGCAGGATAATTTTCCGGTGGAATCTTGAGTGCAATGCGTGCGGCCCCACATCCGGCCACCCCATGAGGCAGGTGCTGCAATAGTCTTGGACTCGCCTTTTTGAAGAGCGAAGCCAGTGGTGGAGAGCGCCGGCGCATCGGCGTTTGAAAGAATGCCTGGCCATACTGTGTAGTCACACTTATTTGTGATAGTGAAAGTTGTGGAAACAACGCCTGCAACAACAACCAAAACCAGCTTAATTAAATTGGAGCTTGAGATTTAATTATAGTATTTTAAAGCGAAGGCATTGCTATTATCACCTGATATGAAGAAATGAGCGAGAAACAGAGGAATGAATACAGTTAGTTGAGCCATTGAATAGGAATTTATAGCTCAAAAGGTTAGAGATAGAATACAATATTAAGGAAGAGGAAGAAGATGAAATTTAAGGCTAGAGGATGCCTGAAGCAAAAGAGCAAGCCCCTTCTCTTAGTTACTCTACAATTGAAATTGGAGAGAAGGGTGTGAGATTTCTAAATGCAGAGTCCGGTTGAGTATTTATAGAAGCGAAAATTACCTCGTTAATGGACCCACAAAAATTGCTCACACGGCTGCTAATTGTTTATGGATTTTTCGACAAATTCTTAGGCATACCTATGAATATCATTTCATTTATAAAGAATATTAAATTAGCCTATAAATAATATAATAGGTATAATCTAACTAAAATTATTTTTTATTTTTCATAATTTCTATACAATACATGTCACTTGAAATAATCTACTAATGTAGATATTTGATGTGAAAATTTTTTGTTTGTGTTATCCTATGTGTTATAATGTTGCTACCACATCAGCAGCCATATTACAATTCTAAGTACTCCTAATTCAATCAAATTTACTGGAAATAACCTTTATAGAAAAAAAATTGGTTTAGTAATTTTTGTAAGAGAAAACTTTACTTCCTGAGTTTTTTTTCCAATGTTAATTATAATAAGAAGAAAAAAAAAAATTTCTAGATGGATTAATTTCGCAAAATAACTTCTCTAATTCAATTTCACAAAATAAAATTAAGAAATAAAAACTTCTATAACACTAATTGACTCCAAGAAAAAAAAATTAAATTATTCAATGGTGTCAAACTTCAAAGTATTCAAGCACATGAGAAATAATTTAGAGTCCTTCTATGATATTTCAAGATGTATTTATACATATTTCATTTTAAACAATTAGATCACCAACTTTTAAAGAAATTTACATTATTTTACATGTTATCTTTCATTACCATATCACTTACTTGTAATTACTTTTTCTCTCCTTCCAAAACCTTTCTCATTTCTCACTTTCTCTCATAACCCACAAACATTTTCCTTCAAAATTTCACTTTCCCAGCAGCCATATCTGTTCCTTCGCAACTCCATCATTCCCTTTGCAATTTTCGCTGCTACCTGATCGTCGTCTAGAAAATATTCGTAACGTAGTTGTTTGGAAAAGCTAAGATCAATAAAGAAGAAGTAATGTTGTTAGTGCTTGTCATAACATATTTGCTTAGAAAAGTTGAGATCAATAAAGATGTAATGTTGAACTATTACTTAGCTTCATAAGTCAATGGTTTGAAATATAAGTTCATTGTAATTGCTGATGATATTACTCCGAGTGAAACTTACAAATTACTTGACATTGTTGAATATTATTAGATAAATGATGGATGCATGGACCATTAGTGAGTTTGATCTTTTTCATTTCAAACATAAAATCACCGTTATACATATAAATCTCTTAGATTTCCATGTGCGATAATAGTCAATATCTTAGTATGAATTACTAAATAGTGAATATAAAAAGAAAAAAAAAACATTTAAAATAAATTTCTACAACCTCCAAACAATTTAATCATAATAAAGTCCATTAGTAGTAAATAAAATAACACAAAATGGTTTTGGATTTAAATTAGCAAAGGCACTACCGGTATTTCTTAATAATATCATTGTGTTGGAAAAATTGTGATTATGAGCCATTTCGAGAGAATAATTCGGATGGGTTACACAACTCAGTTTTGGGAGAAAGATTCGTATATGTGTTTCTTGACATGAGAACTATGAATTAATGTATTTATATGCTCAAAATAAAAATGTGTGAATAAAAATTGAAACTCAAAATAAGTTACAAAATAAGTTACTTGGTAAAAAGATTTAAAGGTAAAAAGTGAAGTAGGAGTTTGTCTCACGTCACTAAAATTTGAAATTGGATTTGTGTTTATATATAGAGATGCATTCTTACATGAGTAAGAAAAGTAGAATGAAAGGCTCTCTCTCTCGCGCTCAGTGTCACGGATCCCACATCGGCTGGCCCCGGGGTTGGTCTTGGGCTTATAAACGGGTGCGCTGCACACCCCTGCAAGCGCGCTTTTGGGGGAGAGGGTAATGG
>CATIWF010069827.1:0-39696 GCA_949630135.1 Balakata baccata
GAGTGGTTTGTGGAGCCATACAATGGTAGGGTTAGAAAGTTGTTGGTTGACATAATTAGTAAGAAGCTACAGTTAGAGAGAGATATGAAGGTTGTTGAATCCACAATTGATGACTTGAAGATGATGAGGACAAAAGCTTTGAATGATGTTTTGCAAGAGAAGCTAAAAAAAACTGAGTCTGAGCTTGATGTTATGCTTATGGAAGTATGCATGTTGAATGAATGCAATGCTGTCATTGGGAATGAAGGACAAAAATTAAAGTTGGAAAACCATGACCAAGGTTGTAAAAACTGGCCCGTTCAATAAACCGGAAAAGCCAGCGGGTCACGGATTTAAGGTCAAACCATGGTCGAACCGGGGTCGAATCGGCCTATGTAGTATTTTCATAAAATATAACATGTCTCATATATAATAAAATATAATGTCTCATACATAATAAAAATAAAAAATAAGTTGTTGAAGATTTTTTTTAGTGTACAAGAATAATATAGCATGACTAATATTTTCTTTTTTATTTTTTTAAAAAAAATCATATTTCATATATTTGTATAACTAAATATTTAATTAATTATTAAATATAAATGTAATTTATAACTTGAAAATACAATTAGCCAGATTTTCAAATTGTAAAAGGAAAATAATATAAAAAAGAAGTAAAAAAAAGTAAAAATGAGTGAACAATCTCATTTAAAAAAAAAGTAAGAACAAAGATAACATATCATTTTATAAATAAGGGTGAGTTAATTGTTTAAAAATATATTTATTTTAACCAATTTGATTAGTTTATAATTGACCTATCTAATTTTGGGGTCATTTTTTTAGTTGAACTGTTGAATTGGCTATATTGAACCAAATTTAATAATTAAATTTTTTTTTTGTAAAAAGTTAAAAAATCCCGAGAAAACCGGTTAAAATCGGCAAGTTTTTGATTTTTCTGGTTGAACAGGCCGAGTTGTCGATTTTTCCATTGGATTGTTTTCCCCTCGATTTTTGGGGGTAAAAACCGTACAGCCTAAAGGCCGGTTCCCGATTTTTCCGATTGAACCGGTCAGATTGGTCCAGTTTTTACAACCTTGACCATAACCTCAAAATGCAACGGATAAAAAATGAAAACTAGAAACTCAGAATGGTGTCATTTAGTTGTGATTTTTGGTTAGGGGCAATGTAAAACAAGTAGACAATGTAACGTTTCTTCCTTAATGAATTGGTTAACTGAGTTTGCTGTTCAATTTAAGTGATTGAATTGTTGGTGCATTGAGTGTGTTTATGATTAGTGTACTTGTATGTGTTTATTGGTTCAACAGTAAGCCAAAGAGGCTCTAAGGCAATAGAAACTGGTCAAATTAATCCATTGAATTGCAATAATAATTCAAGTGACCAATGGCAAGTTACAATATAAATGGCAATGTCATACCAGTATCAACAAACACAAAAAATGACAGTGCACAAATAAGTGCCATATCCTATCCAAAAGGCCAATGCCTATACAAAATAACATCAAAGGCTAATGCCTATACATAGTTCAAAAGGCTATGCTATATCATATCACAAAATGTAATGGCAAACTAATATCAAATGCCAATGCCTAGACATATTCATACAAAATAGTTCATAAACCAAAAAATGACTTCACAATTCTTATCAAAATGTTTTAAAAATGGCAATACATCTTTCAATTTGCTAGAGGTTGACCACTAGCATTAATGACAGAAGATCTATGGTTGGGAAAAAACATTATTATTTATAGATGGTGGGAAAAGCTACCTTGCTAATGTGTTTGGAGATTGTGGGGTCGAAGTAATGGCAGTGCTGCATCACCTGCACTTCTTACACTAGTTATATAGTTAATCTTATTTTCACCCAGCATCTACATGGAAATCCTAAAAGAATAAAGTTATTGATATATAAAATTGAAGCATTCAGATAATGGTCACATGTGCTTACCCTATAATATGCATTGCCAGATTCAGCAAACACCCAAATACCATACCGTTGTCTTGTCTAAAACAGTGAAGAAACTATAATCAATGCTCCAAGTATATCAATTAAAGCCAATAAAATCCAGGTTAAGACACATATACTTACCAAATTCCTCTCCCTAAACTCATTAGCAACAACTTCATTAATAGGTTGTGAAGGATTTCTGATTCTAGGCTGTGCATTTCTTACAGTTGTCTTTGGCTTCTTCAATGTAGGTTGGGCATTGAAATTGTTCCTAGGTCTGCCAACTGTCCTCTAAATCTCATAAATAAATGAAAAATGTCATTTATGCATAAATTGAAAACAATGTAATGTGCATATTGATTAAACATATTACATACCTTAGGGGTAGCACTTGGACCAGTATTATCCCCTACATTTTTCTGCTTACGTGTTCTTTGATTGTGATCAAATTGCCCATAAATGGTGCACTTCATCCTTATACCTCTTTTGGATAACCTAGTTCGTGCACCTTGTTTTGGCTCCTTATGTATGTCCTTTTTCCTATTCCTTTTAGGCCTTACACGTAGTTTTACAAAAACTGGTGGCAGGATTGTAAGTTCATCTACAATGAGCCAATCTTATGGTTAATTGATTGGGGTCAATGCATTCTCATAAAAAACCCGATATGTTTGTAGGTAATAAAAAGGGTCAATGTATTTCATAGGGTCCTCTCTCAGATATTGAATACAACACAGTGTATGACAATATGGAATCCTTGTTAGTTCCTATGACTTACAACTACATTCTTCGGTAGCTAAGTCAACAATGTGTCCCTCTTTAAAGAACCTCACTTCATATTTCCTCCTAACAGTAGGCTTTAAGGCACAAAATTTGACCAACTTTTGTATTTTTCCTAACTTCTTCCTAATTCTAGGGCATAACACATCTTTACAATTATCAATCCCTTTCACAGTTTCATGCACCCTAATCATTAAATTCAATCTAATGTCCTCTAGCATATCAATAATTTTTGACCTACTCTTCACAATGTAGCTATTGAATGTTTCACATATGTTATTGTTAATTGTATCACTAACAGTAAAAGGGGAGACTAAAGACTTATAGAAAGCATATGGATTCTTTGCACAAAAAGCCTCATATGCTTCTATTGATTCATCCTTATATGCCTTAAGCTTTAAGTGAAATTGACTTTCACACATGCTTTTCACAACCTCCTACAACACTTTTTCAAACTTTGGTCCATTGAATAGCTTTTTCCAGTTGGCATATACATGTCTAACACATTTTCAATTTTCAACATTAGGTGCCAATTTGGAAATGCCATTGATCAATCCCAGTCAACCAACATTAAATGAAAGACATTACTTAATAGTTAAGTCACTGTCAAAAGCAAGTAATGGAAAAAAAAATTCAATCGTCACTAATGAAAGTCCAGCCAATTCCATCATCTATATTCATATCTTTAAACAGGATCTCAAAAAACTGGGTCTAAGTTTCTTCATTCTCCTTTTCTATCATAGCCTAAGCTATACATTTTATTGTTGACATCCTTTACAATAGTTCTTAATAGAGTACCACCCAATACAATCTTCAAGAAATAAGCATCAGAACCTAATGCCTTTCTACAATTAATTATAAAACCCCTTCTAAGTATATTAAAACTAATATAAAATCTTTGGACCTTTCCTTCAGAATCTTATTCAATTTTCAATATGAACTTCCAATCCCTGTCCATCTTCCTCAACTTAGCACAATATGATCTTAATTTTTCATAATGCTCTTCAAATGACCCACAAAGCTTGTTAAGAGCTTTCCACTTTGCTCTATAACACTGCATCAATGTAACATCTATATCATATATAATATGCAAATCCTCTAACTTTTGTTTTGTAGGATAGTTAGGATTTCTTCTAAAAACCCCTTAAAGCTCTTTTGCAATCCACTCACTATTTGCTTATCTATTCCTCACTACCCTATAACATGTATGATCTGCATCAATCACTTTGATTACATATGTTTGTTCAGATTGGATTTTACTGGCATAAAGCCTCAAAGGACAATCTTTCACACATTTTGCTTTTAGCTTACTGCCCCCATTTCTAGTCCATCTAATATTATGGCCATTCATAATAGCCCATTACTGAATACTTGATTTGCACTCATAAACATCTTTAAATTGTAAGAACCTCAAGCTCTAAAGTCTTATGATCACACTTAGGATTGTACACCTTAGGTCTAATCCTCTTTTTCCTATATGTACTTAAGTCCCTTTCTTCACTAGCCACAAGTGTAACAACTGTGTCATCAGACGAGTAATAATCTGAATTGCATCCATTCTCATTTGTTTCTTCATCACAAATCTTTGCTTCTTAGTAACTGTGTCAGCCTTATCTTTCCCATTTGTACCCAAGTTGTCATTTGTACCCACATTCTCGTTTGGACCAAGATTCTCATTGCCTTCTCCAAATTTGTGATGTTCACTTGAACCCGTATTTTCATTATCATTAGCATCATCTTTGTGCTGAACACTTGCATCTTTCTGTATTGCTTTAACTATTTCATTCCAAGCACGAGTTGCACCACTATCCTCTACATGTGCTTTCTAGATTTTTGCTATCCTAATTGTCCTCCTAGCCTCTATATGTTCTTTATCATCAGAACTAAAATCAGCCTTATCCATGCCGTCATCTATCTCACTTTTATCAATTAGATTGTAATCCAGTTCCTCTTTATTCTCTTATTTGTTCTCTGCTTTATTACCTATATCTATATTCTTACCTATTTCAGCTTTATTATCAACAACTAATTCAACTACCTTTTCTGCTTCACAATAACCATCACAGTATCCTATTCTTTGTTGACGAAATTTAACATTCTCATACATCCTTTGTCATCTGTAAAGAAAGACAGTTTCACAGGGTCCCTTGATTCCCTAAAAGCTATTTTCTTTATATTGGGGTACCTTATTTCCTTCACACTATCTAACATGTCAAACCACCCAAACTTGTCTTCATTATATAAACAATAAGTGTAACATCTCTACCAATATAATCTTTATTTTCATTGAAATACCCACCAATATTGAGTAATATAGTGAAAGTCATTCTACATGTCCAAACAAAACAATAAAAACCCTAACTTCGCAATCATGCAACGAGTAATATAAGTTGTTTTTACAAATCACTTTCAACACTATGAGGCAAAAACCCTAACCTTTTGAAATCATCCAAACAAAAAAGTGGATAGTAGGGACCTACTTGACAACGATGGCAATAGAGCGAGAATGGCTATTACTACTCAATTGATGCAATCCAACGAATTCAAATGATCAACAATATTTAAAATATTCAACCTTTCGATGCAATGGTAGACCACAGAAGATTCGACTTTGGTGTTAGAAAAAGTTAGGGTTAAAGTTACTTAGAAATCATGAAGATTGTGCTAAGGAAGAGTTCTGATGGGGTAAATTTTTTCTTTGGTATATATAAGGTGCAACCATCATTTAGGGTTTAGTCTCTTAATATCTGACGTGACTTTTTTTCAGTTCATGTCTCTAGCTTGCACATAGGATGTAGAGATCCAAGTTGGATGTAATCTCTACTAAATTTGAATTTTTCACTATTTTTGAAACAAAATAATTTGTGTATATATAAATTTGTTAAAGTTTTTAGGTTGAGTTATATTTGTGAAAATCCGAATAGTTTGGGTATTTTTTTTTTAATAATTAAGTCTTTAATGTTTTAGTAAAGGGATAGTGAGGTGAGGTAGTTAGAGACTTAGGGTTTTATTTTTCATGCATATTTATATTAAAGTGATATAATTAAAATACGTAAAATTTTCAAATTCATGAATAGTTCCAGACATAATACAAAAGATTATGGAAGAGCATTAATATTCTTAGTCTCATTAATATAAAAACAATAATGAAAGTTAAATTAATAAATATAATCCTTATAATAATGAATGTTGCTAATAAGTAATGATTACATAGTATCAATCACAACTAACAAAGTTTAAAAGGTACAGTAGTCTAAGTATTTCTAAAGGGAAATAGTGAGTAGGGGTGCAAACCAATTTAATTCATATTCTTATTATACTTTAAATCTTATTTATTTTTTGAGGTCACAATCAATGTATTAATCACACGTGTTTATTTATCATAAAGGAATTACAAAAAAAAGTTGATGCAATCATTACTTTTTTCATGAAAAAAATCCATTCCATTTATGATAAAAAATGTTGACTTAGATTTGATCATATTGCAATAAGGATAGATAATAATTTATTTGTGGGAACATGGTTTCTTCATCATTCATCCTTTAATTTTATTACAACACTAATACATTAAATAATTAATATTTTTTAACATAGATTTATGCTATATCAATCTTATTATTTATTTTTCTAAAATAATTAAGATTATTATGTATTTATGCTATAACATTTAAATTTCTTTTATTTTTCATTTTTAAATATATACAGTTGTGCACAAAAGATCTTCTAATTTTAATTATATTCCAATTAGCCAATATTGAGTCACCTTCATAGGTGGATGTATGCAAGGCAAAAAGAGGGTTATTTGAACCCAGACTTTGTTAGGGGATTGGATGATTTTATGGAATTTGCATGCAGTCAACCGGATTGGATGGATGGTGAAAAGATTTAGTGTCCGTGCCTACTAAATAAGTATTGAAACACAATGTTTAGGGATGTAGAGAAATTAAATATCATATACTTAGGAACGATTTTATGCTAGATTAATATGTATGGACAAGGCATGATGAAATCGAAATAGTGGGTAAGCCAAGCAATAGCAATTTGGTTAACCAAGATGACATATCCAATTATGGAAATGTGTATCATGAAATGGTGATTGATGCATCAGGTCCATCATTCAATCAGTCTCTATATGAAGAGGAACCAAATCTAGAAGCCAAAAAATTTTATAACAAGCTCAGTGTTGCTAATACACTGTAGCTTGGGTGTGAGAATCATTTGTGGCTTTCTTGTGTTATTAGACTTCTAAATGTTAAGGTAGAACATCACTTGTTCAAAAGGGCTTTTGATGCAGTAGCAGAGTTATTAAAGGAAGCTTTGCCACATGAAAATGTGGCTCTTGAGAATTTCTACTCAAGCAAACAATTGCTACGTAGAATTGGTCTACTAGTTGAGAAGATTGATTGTTGTAAAAATAATTGCATGATATTCTAGTTCAGGATTAAGACAATGTAAGATATATGAACATTCATGGTATAAGAGGAACCAAGATAATGATGGTAATGGAAAGAGCAGTCAATATGTTCCCACAAAAAGATGCAATATTTTCCTTTGACGCTGCGTTTGCTCATATGATATGCATTGGCACGCAAAGTATGATTAAAGAGGGTGTCATATGTCATCTATTTGATCCTATTGCCTGGAAACATTTTAAGGATATTCTTCCTAAATTTACATATGAAATTGGAAATGTCAGGCTCAAATTATGCACTAATGGATTCTAACCTTTTGGTCAATTAGGGCAACAATATTCATACTGGCTTGTCATTGTTACTGTATATAATCTGCCCCTTTGGTTATGTATGGATTCTTCAATGTTTTTTACTGTATTGATTCTCGACCCTTGAAACCCAAAAGATACGTTAGATGTATTCCTGCAACTGCTTGTTTCAAAGTTGAAAATGCTATGGGAGGTGGGGTTACTGCTTATGACATTTCATTGAAGCAAAATTTTACTTTGAGAACAACTCTAATGTGGACCATTAGTAAATTTTCGGTATATTCAATGTTCTCTGGTGGACCACTACTGGACATTTAGCATGTTCTTATTATATGACTAACTCGGATGCATTTACATTATCTAAAAGTGGTAAGCAATCATGGTTTGATAATCATAGGAAGTTTTTACCATATAATCATCCTTTTAGAAGGAATAAGAATTCATTCCTTAAGAATCGAGTAGTCACTAAAAAGGCACCACCTATTATGTTTGGAACATATATATTACACATCATTGACCATTTGGGACAAAAGAAGGCAACTGAAGAGGGGGCTTCACAATGGTTTTGTTAGTAAAATCTACGGTTGGAAGAAATGTAGCATATTCTAGGATTTTCCATATTGGAGTACAAATCTTATTTGACATAATCTGGACATAATTTACATTGAAAAGAATTTCTTAGAGAATATATTCAACACAATTATAAATGTAGTTGGGAAGATAAAGACACAAAAAAATCTGGATAAGTACTAAATGATTACTATCGTCGAGCATAACTATTGCAAGGTCAAATATTGATGGTAAGTATCCTAAAGCTTGCTACACTATTGACAGGCAGTCAAAGTCAGTGTTGTGTGAATAGGTGAATAACCTAAAATTCCTCGATGGATATGCATCCAACATGTCTAGATGTGTTGACATGCAAAAGCTTAAATTGTTTGGTATGAAAAGTCATGACTGTCATATTTTTATGCAAAGATTAGTGCCAATTGCCTTTCATGAATAATGCCGTTAAATGTGTGGAAGGCATTGACATAATGTAACCTCTTTTTTAAAGATTTAACAGGCACTGTGATTCAAAATGAAGATATGGCTCGACTTAAGGAGCAAATTCCATTGACTTTATGCAAGTTGGAGCATATATTCCCTCCTAGTTTTGTTGAATCAATGGAACATTTTCCAGTCTACTTATCTTATGAAGCAAGGATAGCTGGACCTATTCAATACTGTTGAATGTATTCGTTTAAGAGGTAATGTTTGTTTTAGTATTTTTGTCCCTTAAATTTGCTTAATGAATGAAATTTGTGTACTAAATCGATAAAATTACTCTATGTACAGTTACCTTGGAAAGTTGAAAAAAAATGTGCGGAACAAGGCGTAGGTTGAAGGATCAATATGCAACGCATATTTGGTTGGAGAAGCTTCAACCTTTTACTCCCATTACTTTGAGGATCATGTTCCAATAATGAACTGAAACTTGCCATGTAATTTTGATGGTTGTGAAGATGAAGTAAACGCAAATGAGTAATCCCTCTCAATTTTCAAATATCCAAGTCGACACATTGGATGAGCAAAGAAACTAACACTGTTCAATGAAGAACACAAAGCTGCGCATACTTACATTCTGCTTAATTGCATGGAAGTTTAACTCTTTATCGAGTAAGATGTGAATATCAATCTTATCTCTCTTAATATATTGCAATAAATTTTTACTCATTGTTATTAAAAACTCTATTTCAGGGATCTAAATGGATTATTTGCAACAAACTTAGACTTCCATTAATGATAATGAAGTTGATAACAAACTTGAAACAAATTTTGCTGAGTGGTTTAACACATATGTGAGTATCCTTACATACTAGTACTATGTTGCCTATTTTATATTCCCAAATGATCGATTAATTATGACATATCAATTGTACGTAAACAGTGAGTTATCGAATGTCGATATACCTTACATTAAAGATCTCACTAAAGGACCTTTATTTTCTATCCAAACATACACTAGATATATTGTGAATGGATATAAGTTCCAAATTGAGCACCAAAGTTTTGTTAGAAAGCCAATGAATTAGGAAGTGTGCGTTAAAGGCTCTAACTATAATGTATATGAGAATTGATTAGTATGGAAAGCTTATTGAAGTGGTGGAGGTTGAATATCCTAATTGGCCAATCAAATGAACAATTCTGTTCAAGTGTGAAGGGTTCAATCCCACTTCAAATGTGCGAACTAAAATTCATGGTGAATATAAGATAGTTGATGTGAACCATACAAGAACATTTAATAGTTATGAACCATTTATTTTGGCCATACGAGCATGTTAGGTGTATTATTCCACGTACCCTAGCTTACGACGATATTAGCAAGATTGGTGGGTTGTGATCAAGATCAAACCACGAGCTATTGTGGAAATTCTTGAAATTTCTTCAAATGTTACATATGAATCACCGCCATTTCAAGATGATAAAATTGAAATATATGCTATTGATGATGAAACATTAGATCCGGTTACATCATTATTTGACCTGAATTGTAACTTCATAGAATTAGAGGATAAAGAGGAGGAAACTGATAAAGAACAAGAGTTTGAGTCACACTTAGATACTGAAGAAGATGATGAACCACATAACATGAGAAAGATGATGATACTGACAATCAATAGAGTTTCTATGTTTTTTTTAAGATTATTGTAGTTGCATTTTTATTTTTATTCTAAAATGCCATTAAATATTGTAGTACATCCTTTATAATGGACATTGATTAATAATTTCTTCATTTTTTATGCAAAATGAGAGGTGAGGACGAGGACAAGCACGTTTAGGTGGGCGTATTGTAAGGGGAAGAAGATTGACTATCCAAACAGTAAAGTCGCATAATCAATCTGAAGCCCTCAAGATTCCTCCTCTTAGACACAACCTGAAGAAACGCCAACACTATCCTTTAGTTGAAAGAGGATTAGACTTGAAAGTGAGTATAACATTTATTTTAAATATTTATTATATTGCTTGCTAATATTAATTTCTTGAACAATATATGTATGCACAACTTTGTAGAGAGTCATATAATGGCTTCTTGAATATCCCAAACTCTAAAGGAACCAATGGACGAGCAAGGATCATTGTGGAAGGACATGTCCTAAGACATGCAAAACTGGTACTTTAGAGAATTTCAGGTAAATGTTGAATAAATATTTATTTGTCACTTTTCATAAATTGTTACAACATAATTCAACGTTTTTAATATGCAGAAATACTTTGAATGGGATCCTACAATTAATGACAACATTAGAGTTGCTTTAGAAACGCTAACGGGGAGGCGCTACTCAGATATGATGAATAAATGAAGGAACAAAGGCTGCCCCTTGCACATTCCATAACCTATTTGGAAACTATGGACCAATCAATGGAATATTCCAAAATATTACACACTATCTGAGAGAGCTAGTGCAAACTGTTGATCCAAGAAAGCTGGTGCTGGAAGTGGTTGGTCTCGCCACACTACTGGATCAATTTCTATCGATGAGCATAGACACCAAATCGTGAGACAAATTCATAATCTTGATTTTATATAAAATTTGCTTAAGATACTTATTTTTATCCATTTTTCAAATGGAGAAAGAAGGCAGGGATCCACTACTAGTTGCACTTTTCCAAAGGTGCCACAGAAAGAAAGACGGTTAATGAGTTGATATTCATTCGTAATAGATTGGACTATGAATTTCATTACATTTTTATCAACTATAAGGATATAATATACGTGTTAATTCATAACCAATTGTTTATTAATTTCAGGAACGTATTAAGGAGATAATTTGTTAGACACACCCAAATGTAGAAGGATTAGAGCCTTCGGTGGAGCAGTTGAACTTTTGCCTTTAAAGAGTCGGTGTGTGTTTATAGAAGTTGTAGGCATCTAGCCTAGAGTTCATCCTGCTTATGGTTTGGGCACTAAGGCTTCACTTTTGTTCCCTGACCAAGGTTGCTCATCCAAAAGTACAGTTAACTCCACTACAGATGTAGAAAATATTCGCAGTCAAATTAGGGAGGAAATGGAGAGGATGTTTAATGAGCGAGTTGAGCAGCTTGTTGAGGAGCTTATTAAGTAGCGAGTTAAGTAGCTTATTGAGGAGTGTGCATTGAGCAGTGAGTTGAGCAACTTGTTAAGGAATGCATTGAGCAGCTTACTAAGAAGTGCATTCGGGATATACAACTTTAGGCTGAATAGCAGCTACACGTTGCCATGGAGAAACGGATGCGTGCTTTGGTACATTATTTGACATATAGAACGTAGTCTCAATTCATTGGTACTGCTCCTGACCAGTCTTCCTCACCTAGAGATTCAACATCCATTTCATGATGTGTCTACCTTTTTTATACTTAATGGATTTGCTTCTTACAATGACTTATACAAATAAATTGTTGAATATAACTTTAGATTTTAATTTTAGTTTATTGTTAGAGAGTATAATGAAAGAATTGATTTTGGATTATAATGAAAGTTGAATGGTGTGATTATGATGAAAATATGATATTTAGGTCCTTTATGTTATTTTATAAAAAGATCAATTTTAATATAAAATTATCAATTATTAAATAATAATAAATTACCAATGCCATAGTGATGCCTAGCTGTTGTCACTAATAAATAATTGATTTAAAAAAATAAATTTTAATTTAGTGACACCAAACAATTGTAGCTAAATTTAACGACAATGTGTATTGTCGCTAAGTGCATCACTATTGCTGTCGCCTTATAATTATTGTTGCCTCTTTTGCGATGTTGTTTTGTAGCTTAATGACATCAATATGTTGTCGCTAATCAAAGATGCCAGAGTGGGGTCACTGATATGTGACACCACTGAATTGGCATCACTAAATGGCATCACAACAATTACAAAGACAATGTGATAGCGTCGCTAAGTGATTTTAGTGATGCCATTTTTTAAATAGTGACGCCATGTTGGTGTTGCTAAAGCATAAAATTCTGATAGCGAAAATCTATTACCAAAATACCCGAATTTCATCAGTTTGGTTCAGTTATTTGGTTAAAACTGAATACTACTTAGCCCTACCTAGATGTCATAATTTCAATAGTAGGATTACTATAGTTGAATCCTTTTTTCACTCCTAAATGTCCGCGAGTATTTAGGAGCGGTTACCTTTTGACCATTGTATATAAGTAGGTAAGCTATTATAGCTTATATAACTTTTCTCTCATTTTTAGTATAAATCATAGATTTTTCTCTCCATCTTTCTTTTGTAATATGGTATCAGAGCTCGTTTCTTCCTTTTTCTTTGTTCTTTGACGGTAACTTTGTTTATTTACTAAGAAAATTCATCTAATGGCAGCAAGAGCAAAAGAAAATTAGTCTAGCCCCTACTATCTTCAAGCGAATGAAAATCCTAGCTTGGTTTTGGTTACACTAGCTCTCACAGGTATGAATTACCATTCATCGCATAGAGCTATGAGAATGGCTCTACTATCAAAGAATAAAATTCAATTCGTTAATGGCTTAATTCATGTTCCTAAACTGATCCTATAGATAAGTCATGGAGGAGATGCAATATGATGATCCTTTCTTAGATCATTCGCTTGCTTTCTCCCTCCATCGCTCAATCCATTATTTGGTTTGATAACATGATAGACGTTTGGCAAGATCTTAAAGATTGTTTTGCTCAAAGTGATGCATTCAGAGTTATTGATTTGCAACAAGATAACTCAAGGACATCTCATAGTTGGGATGAACTAAAAAATCTGAGGCCATTCTCAAGTTGTTCTGGTAATTCGGCATCTTCATATAGAGCTTTAATCATTGTGAGGCAATATCAATAGTGAGAATATATGCTAAGGTTCTTAAAAGGCCTCAACGATGCCTTTGCCAAGCTAGATCACAGATTATGTTGATGGATCGTCTTCCATCCATTAGTAAAGTATTTTCTCTTGTTCTCTAGCATGAGTGACAATTTTTACCATTTATTAATGGTGGAAACAATGGATAATGATAAAATGAACATGCGATTTGTGTAGGCAAAGGCATCTATAATGTAAGCTATAATGCAGGCAAATGAACTAATTCAAAGAAAAAACTTATATGCCAGGAACCTTTAAGCCTCAACAGAACTCTTCATTTATTGCAAAGGCTGTTAGCAGATATGGATCAAATGTAAAGAAACCTCTATGCACCTTTAGCTACTTGTTCTAACCAGTACTACTCAATATTCTCATCTTTTTGATTTAGTCCACTTTGATATATGGGGCCCTGCAGTTGTTTCTCTTAAGGGTTTCAAATACTTTCTTATTGTTATAGATAGCTTCAGTAGATTCACTTGGGCTTTCTTCTTGCAAGCCAAAGCTGAGGTAACTTTGTACATACACAATTTAATAAAATTGTGAAGTGTATTTGAATTGACAATGGTTTAGAATTTTACATGCCTTCCTTTTATTTTGCCCATGGCATAACTCATGAAATGTCTTGTGTTGCAATTAGGGCTAAACAATATTCAATTTTAACGGAATAACCGATTGAATAGATGAAATTCAATTATTTTGGTAATAGATTTTTTAGTTTTCTATTCAGTTATAATATTTAAAAAAATTACTATTATTAGTCAAGTTAGTACAAAAAATACAAACAGTTTAACCGAAATAACTTATTTATATATATATATAACTGAAATATTTATAATAGCCGAACATATAATTTCAGTTCGGTTATAGCTTTTAATTGGTTTGGTTCATTTAATATTTTAAAAGTTCTAAAAATTTCGGTTACTAATAAAATTCGGTTCAGTTTGATAAACAAATACATACCCCTAGTTGTAACTCCCTAACAAAATAATATAGTTGAATACAAACATCAATATATTTTAAATGTTGCCCGAGCAGTAAGATCTCAAAGCCATCTTCCTAATTCTTATTGGCCTGATTTCATTGCTCATTCTATACACTTGATTAACCACACCCTTATTCTACTCTTACAAAATAAAACATCTTATAAGCTTCTTCAAAATTGGCCAAAACTCCAATGGCCTATAGAAAATCCCATGCTTTGAAGCAAGATTTAGACTCTCCACTCTTGCGGGATATCACCTCCTATCGCAGGCTCATTAGCAAATTGTTATATTTATTTAATATCAGGCTTGACATGGTATTTAATTTCCAATTTCTTGGTTAGTTTCTAGACTATCCCATAAAAGCATTTATCACTGTTGTGCATTGTATTTTGAGGTACCTGAAGGGCTGCCTTGGTCAAAGGCTTTTGTTTCCTTTTATTGCACATTGGTGCTTAAAGCTTTTTTTGACTCAGATTGGGCCACTTGTTGTCTCACTCGAAAATCAATTACCAGTTATTGTGTTTTTTTTTTTGCCCTTCTTTAATCTCTTAGAAGAGTAAAAAACAATCAATCGTATCTAAATCCTCTGTTGAAGTAGAATGTTGAGCTATGGCCAGTGTGACTTGTGAGCTTTAATGGGTCCTTTATCTCCTAAATGATCTTTAAGTCCCACATCCGGAGTCTGCCATTCTTTATTGTGAAAATCAGTTAGCTACGTATACTGCTCACAATATGATTTTTCATATGTGAACAAAACACATCAAGCTTGATTGTCATATTATTCGGGAGAAAACAAAAGCTGGTTGTTTGCATCTTCTCTCAGTTCTTTCTAAGGGTTAATTAGCTAATTTTTTCACTAAATGTCATTCTTATCTTGTTTTTGCTAATTTTTTGTCCAAACTTGGTGTAAACAATATGTTTACTCCCAACTTACAAGGGGTAACAGACTTATCACTCCAGCAGCAGCTTCTGCATTGCATTCAATAGATAAGCAAGCTACTACAGAAATGAGACTGACATATGTGCATATCATAGCAATAGCCTAGCTACAGATAAGAGTTATCGAGCTTACCATAGTAAGAGTAGCATGTTCACTTAGTGTTTTATGTAACCGAGGTTACAGAGTAATTATTATAGGATTACTGTAGTTGGTTCCTCCTTTCACTCCTAAATATCTAGGAGTAGTTAAGAGCAGTTACCTTTTGACCATTGTATATAAGTAGCTCATCTTCTATAACTTTTCTCTCATTTTTAATACAAATCAAAGAATTTTCTCTCTATCTTTTTTCTTTTGGTAATAAAAACATGAGCTTTATAGGCTTTTTGAACATTCAGGAGGTAGTTACATACCCATTTAATTTGGATACCTGCATCACATTTTTTTTTTCATGGAGGACAACATTTCTAGCATTCCAATGGGACTAATAAAGCATAAAAAATCTTTAACTCCATTACCACCCAAATCTTTAATTTGGAACAGCTTCCAAAAGTTTTTAATCTGATTATTAGCTCTAAACTTTTAGTAATTAGCTTCTAACTAAAGTTTATCATATGAAGTAGATAACCATAAGATATGAAATGTGGTTTCATCAGCCAAACCACAGGTCTAACATTCCACTCTTTAAACAAGTACATGATAGAAAAGAAGATTAGATTTTATGAGGACAATATCATGAAGAATTCTCTAGAAAATTATCTTAACCTTGGAACATAAAGAAAAGGGCCAAATGTATTTCCACCAGCCTTTAGTGACAAAATTTATGATTTCAGAATATCTAGGCTCATAGCAAAATGATAGACAATTCTAACAGAAAATTCCCCAGTCTTTTCTAACCTCTAAAACATAGAATCATTCATCCTACTATATGGGTGAGGAATTACCAAAATATTTACAGCAGTCATTTCATCAAATATAGACCAATTAGAGGGTAATTCTAGTCACCATTAGGAAGGAGGAGGGGGCTAACCCGAATGTCAAAGGTAAAACCCATTTTATGAAGTGGTCTTGATGAAGGAGAAATAGAGAGCCTAAAGTCTCCAAAGATTCCATTCCTAACATTCCACCCAATACCTTTTTTAAAAAGCTTCATTTCCCATACTATACTCCTCCATATATAAAAACAACTTGGAAAAGTACAAGCATTAAGAAAATTACCAACTTTTACATACTTGAATATAAAAATTTAGAAAGTAAAGAGTTCAAATTCTTAATAATTCTCTAGGACTGTTTAGCTAGGAGTGCTCGGTTAAAAATAACAAAATTTCTAAATCCCAGACCCCCATCCTCTTTAGGGAGACAAAGGAAATTTCAGGCTTTCTAATGGATTATTTTCCAATGTATCACCCTACTAGAATTTTGTACACAACCTTTCTAAATCATCACAAATACCAGTCGAAAGTTTAAAAAGGGACATGATGTAGAAAGGAATATATTGGATAATAGATTTTAACAACACTTCTTTAAATCCGCATGAAAAGTATTTGAACTTCCAAGCTGATAGTTGCTTGGCAACTCGATCTCTTATGAGACTAAATTGATCCCTTTTATTTTTATCCATAATAGACGGAAGACCTAAGTAATATTCATGATAGGCAACCACTGGAATACTAAAGGTAGCTTTAAGATAGGGCATAATGATGGGATTGGTATTAGGAGTAAATGAGAGCATATTTCTCAACGTTAATAACCTGTCCTGAAGCTCTCATATAGTTTCAGTAAGAGCTTCAACTGATATCATTTGTCAAATGTAGCCTTAGCAAATATCAAATTATCATCAGTAAAGAGAAGATGGGACATTTGAGGTGCTCCTTCTGCAATAGACACACTATGAACATGACCGACCCTATATATTTCAAAAGGAAGCTCAAAGGTTCAGTACAAATTAAATACAGATAAGGGGACAAAGGATCATCCTGCCTTAGCCCCCTCAAAGGCCTCACATTTCCAGAAACATGCCCATTAATTAAAAAAAAAAAAGAATACGACATAGATGTTAGATAAAACATAACTAAGTTTACCCATTTATTTCCAAAATCAAGCTTAAGCATAGTTTGCTTATGTTGAATAAATGGGTTGTAGGCCTGACTCATCCCTAAAGCTAGCTTAAGGAAGGAGGGATATCCAAGCCACTATAAGGAGCATATATATCTTTTAGTTAGCCGATGTTAGATATCTCAATATACCCCCTCATACCCAGGGCAGAACATATGTAGGAAACTGAGAGTGTGAATTTTTTATGACTGAACATCTGCGAGTGGTCCAACTGGTGGCTCTGATACCATGTTGAATAAATGGGCCTTGGGCCTAACTCATTTCAAAAGCTAATTCAAGGGAAAAGAAATGCACAAGCCATTATAAGGAGCATATATATCTTTTAGATAGTTGATGTATGATATTTCAACAGTTGAAGGGAACATTATACCACCCTATCAAATGTCTTACTCATATCTACTTCAGAGGAAAGGCTTTCAATTGAAAAAAAACTTTAAAAAGGAAATTTTGGAAAATAAAATGTTTTAATTGAAATAAATAGGGAAATTAAAAAAATAAAAGAAAAAATAGTTTATTGAAATATTAATTAATGAAGGGATTGGAAAAAATAATAATAAAAAAAAGAGATTTAATTGAAAATAAATTAATGAAGAAAATTAAGAAAAAAAAGAAAGAAATTTAATTGAAAAGAAGTGAAAGGAGGGTATGAAAAATGGAAAGAATTTAATTGTAAATAAGTTAATAAACTTAAAAAAAATCAAAATAAATTATTTAATTTGGTTTATTTGTCTTTTTTTTTTTTAATAAAACTACCAAACCAAATTAATTTTATCTTAGAAATCATATTAAATTCGAATTAATAAATAAGTTATCAAATCATATATTTTTTTTATGATAACTAATATCTAATTATTAAAAATTAAAATTATTGATTTTCTAAAAAATTTTAAATTAACTCTTCACATAATATTGATCTTGAACTTTAAATATACGCATGAAGTTGATTGAAAATATTTGAAAAGAAAAATAGAAAATTTAAATGTCCAATTAAAACACTTTCAACTTTGGACTTATTTTAATTGATTTAAATTCAAGAAATAGAGATACAATAGTTTTTTTTAAATTATTTTTAATTTATTTCTATTAAAGAAATTGGTCGATCTTAATAGCAATTATATATTAATTTGAATTAGGAATAATGCTTTTTTTTTTTTTTTGGTTTTGAGGAATAATGCATTTGCTACAACTTGGTCGGTCCTATCCAAAGTGAGAGTTTGTTGTTATTGTCCTATGTCATTTACTTTTCCAATGCTTTTTTTTTGTTTTCAAGATTTTGTCATGGTATGGATTTAACTTTGCAGGATCTTTCTCTATTAATTTTCATATTACAAGGGATAGAATGGCTGCTCTTTGGCATCTAGGTGGAGGGGTTGAAGTTGATCAACATATGTTTTTGTTCAAATTCTTCCACAATGTTGACTTGAAATGGGTGCTGGAAGGAGTGCCATGGTCTTATGATAATTATCTTTTGCTTACTCACTATCTGAAGAGCGGAGAATCCCCTCGCAACGTCCCTCTAACTCATACAGATTTTTGGGTTCAAATATATGAATTGCCATATGGTTATATGTTAGAGGTTGTAGGGAAGCAAATAGATAATTTCATTAGCAAATTCATTGACTATGATGTTCAAAACAATGTTGGCCTGTGGAGAAAGTACATATGCATTAGAGTTTCAGTGGATGATAAGAAATCACTGAAAATTTGTAAGGCAAGGTGGAGTGGTTCTTTAATCCTTCAAGTACAAAAGATTGCCTATGTTTTGTTAAATTTGTGGATGCTTAGGTCATTTAGATTGCTTTTGTAAAAAACACTTTACAATATTGGCGAAAAAGCTAGTCCACGGATGGAGTGATTGGCTGAAAGCTCCGGTAGGAGAAATACTTATAATAGTAGGAAACAATGGCTTAGGACCATCGTCGGTGAGCTAGAAGCTTCAAGTGAGATGGGTTGAAGACTGCTCAGAAAGTGGGATTGACTTTATCATTGAATATTTTGGGAAGTGAAAACTCTATGGTGGATGTCGTGGATAATATGGAGATTATTCTAGATGAAGTGGGACTAGAAAATATGGCAAAAGGTAAGAATGTGATTGTTCTTAATGATGACATGGTTGGATCTGAAGAAAGTGGGCTGAAGCTTAATGAAGACTGGAAACGATGAAGGCCCATTGTGCAAGGTAAAGCCCAACTTAACCTACAGACTGAGGTGCACTCGGGAGGGGGGGTTTGGTCTTTTTACCCAAAAATGCAAGTTGTTTTGGCAGGACCTGGAGCCTAGGTCTGCCAAAAGCCATGAGTTGCCTAAGTTGGAACTGTAGGGGCTTGGGCTTGCCTCGTACAATTTAAGCCTTATGTTAGTTAATTAAAATTCATAGGTTGAGTATAGTGTTTCTCTTTAAAACAACAGCAAATATTAATAAATTGCAGGAAGTAAAGGTAAAACGGGGTTTGCAAATATGTTTGTGGACGCAAAAGGGGAGGATTAGTTATTTTGTGGTCTATAGTTTTCAGTCTAGAGATCTTATCTTATTCCACTAGTCACATACCTTCTCATACATGACAATAATAAAGAGAATTGGCATTTGACATGCTATTATGGCTACCTAGAGCGTAGTAGAAGAAGGGAGGCTTGGAACTTTCTTAAGCAACTTTAGGAAAAATCTCCTTTTCCTTGGTGTGTTATAGGTGATTTCAATTATTTTTTAGCTGTATTGCAGAACAAAGGGAGCAGGGAGCATCTGACCTGGTTACTTAGAGGGTTTTGATAAAAAGTGTTGGATTGTGGCTTTTCATATCTAAAGCTTGTGGGGGTACCCATTTACATAGGAGTGAGGGAGAGGGACATATCATAGTGTAGAGGAGAGGCTCGATAGAGCCATGGCTTCAGTGCTTTGGCAAGAGCTTTTCCTAAAATGCGCATCTTAATAACTTGGTTATATAGGCATCAGACCATAAGCCCATCTTATTATGCTTGGATGAGAGAGTTGCTGAAAGAAAGAAACACCACTAGTTTAGATTTGAAAATGAGTGGCTTCAAGAGGAAGGTTTATCTTAGGTCGTTAAAGATAGTGTTAGACGCTGTAGTGGTTCTATAATTTAGCAATTAGATGCTTGTTCCATAATTTGTCAGTTTGGGAAAGAGACCTTGCACAACATTTTAGGAGGGGTATTCGAGATTGTCATCAAGAATTGGAATGGTTACAAAATTGTGGTGATCATATGTCTATGCAGCGAACTAAATCCCTAAAGTTGCAATTATAATTCTGGCTTGAGTAGAAGATGTATTGGAAACAAAAATAAAAGATATTTTAGTTGAAGGAGGGAGACATGAATACCAAATTTTTTCATGCTAGTGCTTCTATAAGGAGGTGTAAAAATAGAGTACATGATCTATTGGATGACTATAGTAACTAGGTTACTGATAGAGAAGGTAGGTATGATATTGCCAATAATTATTTCACTACTCTATTCTCTGATGATTGTGGGCAGTATTCTGAAGTTTTGAAGTGTGTAAAGAGCAGAGTTTCTTCTCTGGATAATGATATTCTGCTAGCCCCTTTTAGATAAGAGGATTTCAATAAAGCTATACATCAAATGCATCTTGAAAAATCTCCAGGACCAGATGGCTTTAATCCTTCTTTGAATCATCATTTCTAGTACCTGCTTGGCTCAGATATTTTCCATTAATGTTCTAGCTAGCTCAATTCTTTGACCTTCTGGCCATTACTGAATTACTCTAATGTTTATCTGACCCCAAAGTATGAGAACCCAAAGAGCATGAAAGATCTCTGGCCAATTGCACTCTGCAATGTTCTTTACAAAATCATGGCTAAGGTCCTAACCAACATATTATAGATTGTTCTACCAAAGCTTTTTTCTTCATCCTAATAAGCTTTTGTTCCTAGTAGAGAAATTACAAACAATATCCTAGTTGCTTTTGAATTGATTCATCATATGAAGCAGCAATCCAAAGGCAGGCATGTATGGGTTGCATTAAAAATAGATATCAGTAAGGCTTATGACAGGGTTGATTGGGGCTTTCCGAAACATATTATGTTGGCTTTGGGTTTTCATGTTCGCTAGGTTTAGATTGTAATGCTTTGTGTTCGAAGTATCTCCTACACAGTGTTGCTAATGATGAGCAAGTTGGGCCTATTGTGCCTAAGAGATCTATTAGGCAGGGAGATCCCCTCTCACCTTATCTATATATTCTCTGTACATAGGGCCTAACATCTCTTATTAGGAAGGCAGAAGCAGATAGAGTCCCTTATGAAGTTGAAATATGTTTTAGTGCTCCACAGGTCTCTCATCTCCTATTTGCTAATGACAACAGCTTCTTCAAAGCCATAGTGAATGAGTGCAATACAGTGAAAAAGGATTTCACAGATCTATGAAGCAGCTTCTGGTCAATCAGTCAACTTTGCCAAATTAGATATTGTTTTCAGTCCTAATGTGCTAGCAGATACTAAATAAGCTTTATCCTCAAACCTTGAGGTCTCCTCAGCTCTTAACACAGGTAATAGACAAAGGCAACAAGGCTGTTTTCAACCATCTTAAAGATCACATCTACAAGAGACTTTAGGGGTGGAGAACTAAGTGCCTTTCTCGAGCAGGGAAAGAAATTGTATTAAAGAGTGTGGCCCAATCTATCCTAACATATTATATGAGCTATTTCCTTCTTCCTACCTCTTTGTTGGAAGAATTGCAAAGGATGCTGAATTCCTTTTGGTGGGGATTGAATAGGGAAGGCAGGGGTGGTATCAAATGGTTCTCTTGGGATAAACTTTGTGTTAGCAAGGCTAAAAGAGGTTTAGGCTTTAGAGATCTCTATGGCTTCAACATTGCCATGCTTGGGAAAGTGGGTTGGAAGATAATTTCAGACCCTCATGCTCTTATTTCTAGAATCTACAAAGCTAGATTTTTTTCCAAAAGGGATATAATTAATACCTCAATCAGGTATAAACCAAGTTTCACTTGGAAGACCATCTTTCTCGAGTGTAATTGAATTATAGTGTTCGGTTCAAGATTAGTGATGGTTCATAAATTAATGTTTGGACAAATCCATGGATGAGGTAAACTTTTGAGTTATTACTGTTCCTATTGTTAGAACTTGTAAGATTAATAATGGACATATTAGAATTTTAATGTCGTTTTGTTTATAATCTTTTTGTTAGATCAAATAGGCTTAGTCTTAGATTTGTTGTTTGATTAATTTTGTATTAGTGAGCCCATTAGAAATAGCTTCTCTTGTAAGCTTGATAGAGTACTATATATATGTATAAAAATTTAGAAGTATAGATATAATAGACAACAAATATTTTTCCAGAACTCTCTATTCTTTTCTCCTCTATTTCAAGAACATATCTTTGTTCATTAAGATTTAGATCACACTTGTATATCAGGGCTTTATATCCTTCAAGACTATGGGGTAGATAAAAAACAAACCATCTTGGGAAGTGAGTGAGACTAGAAAATCATAATAAGTTCAAAACTTAGAGCAATAGATTATCTTCTCCATGGCTTCTACAAATAGTTCATCATCATCTTCTTCTTCTATTCCTATGTTCAATGGTGAAAACTACCATATTTGGGCAGTCAAGATGAAATTTTATGTCAGATCTTAAGGTCTTTGGGAAGTGGTACAGTCAGATAGAGATCCACCTTCTTTGAGAGCAAATCCCATCATTACATAAATGAGGGCATACAAAGAAGAGAAATTGAAGAAAGATAAAGCTATTACCTATATTCATGCTGACTTAGTAGACCATATCTTTACAAAGATTATGGATTTAGAGCCACTAAAGCAAGTCTGGAACAAGTTCAAGGAAGAATTTGAGGGAAGTGAAAGAGTCAAGATAGTTAGACTCCTTACGTTGAAAAGGGAGTTTGAACTTATAAAGATGAAAGAAGATGAGGCCATCAAAGACTATTCAGGCAGATTAATGGACCTCGTAAATCAGATGAGGCTCCTTAGGGAAGTTATTCAAGACCACAAAGTGGTAGAGAAAATCATGGTGAGTGTTCTTGAGAAGTTTGAAAGAAAAATTTATGCCATCGAAAAGTCTTGCGACCTGTAAACTCTCTCCATAGCAGAATTAGTTAGCAAGCTCCAAGTACAAAAGCAAAAAGTCTTAATCATATCAAAAGAAGTAGTCGAAGGTGCTTTCCGAGCAAAGCACAACGAGAATGATTCACAAACAAAGCATGGCAAGAAGCATTAAGGGAATAAGGCCAAAAAAGAAAAAGGGGAATGAAGCTCTGAAAGGAAATGCCAAGAAAGGTAATTTTCCTCCTTGTGGCTTTTGTAAGAAAGATAATCATGCTAAAAAACACTGCTAGTTTAAAGATAAAGACAATCCCCAATTTTATTGCAAGTTTTACAAGAAGAAGGAACACATAGAGAAATATTATAGGATCAAAAAGCAACAAAATGAACAGCCCCAATAACAAGCAAATTGTTCAGAAGAAGTAAATGAGAAGGAGGAGCATCTATTCATGGCGAGACATACCAACAAAGCCATAAAGTATCTGAAATGGCTGATTGATAGTGGTTGTACAAGCCACATGGCTAATGACTAGTCCCTCTTCACTTTTCTTGATAAATCAGTTCAGCCTAAAGTAAATATCGAAAATGGAGAACATGTTCAAGCCAAAGGCAGAGGTTCAGTTTCAATCAACACCTGAAGAGGTACTAAAACCATTTCTAATGTTCTTTACATATATGAACTTTATCAGAATTCATTGAGTGTTCCACAAATGTTGAGAAATGGCTATAGTCTTTCATTCAAAGTGTTCATTGCTATATTGCTAATTCTTGTGGAAATGAAGTATTCAAAGTTAAAATGGTTGATAACAGTTTTTACTTGAAGTTTGATCTACTGCTGGTCATGCTTTTAATGCTTAAGTTGATGAGAGCATCAAATGGCATAAGAGATTTAGTCATTTTAATTATAGAGCATTGAAACATAAGAAATTTTATAGAGCACTGAAACATATGAAATTTGTTACTATGATTATGAATATACTTGAAATTGAAGTGTGTGAAGAATCAAAATTTGGCAAATTGCATGGAAAACCTTTTTCCTTCAGGTGTGACTAGAAGAGCTACTCAAAAGTTATAGCTAGTTCAAGCAGACATATGTAGGCTAATGAAAACAGCCTCCTTAAACAATACTCACTACTTTGCCTTGTTTATTAATGACTTTAGTACAATGACATGGGTTTATTTTCCCAAAACCAAATCATATGTGTTCTCAGCTTTCAAAAATTTCAAGAAGCTTGCTGAAACACAAAGTGAATGCAAGTTAAAGGAGCTAAGAATTGACAATGGTGGAGAGTTCACTTCATCTCAGTTCAATACGTTGTGTAAAGACTTAGGTATCCTTTGCCAACTCACTGTTCCTTATACACCTCAACAAAATAGAGTTTTAGAAAGGAATAACAGGATAGTGATGGAGATGGTAAGATGTATATTGTTTGAAAAAGGTTTCCCTTCGCTCTTTTGGCCTCCAGCAGTTTATGTAGCTATATATTTGCTCAATAGACTTCCTACTAAGGCTGTAAAAGATAAGACACCATTGGAGGCATGGTGTGGACATAAACAATGAATTCAATATTTGAAAATTTTTGGCTTAATATGCTACACTCATTTTCCTTCGGCAAAAACAAGCAAGTTAGATGAAAAGGCAACTAAAGCGATTTTCCTTGGATATGCAGTATAGTCCAAGGGGTATTGAATTTATGATTTGAGTACAAATAAGATTTTAATTGGGAGAGATGTAGATTTTGATGAAAATGCACATTAGGATTGGAGTAAAAAGGAGATTGTTGTTGACAAGGTTGTCTTAATTGGTTCAGACCTTCCACCTCTAACTTAAGATGTTAATAATGACTATGATGGTGAAGAAAATCAATTTGATGAAAGTGCCACTACAGACAGTCCTCCTCATACAATCAGGGCATTTTTAGAAGTGTATGAGCATTGCAATTTAGCTAGCAATAAACCTTTAAATTACAAAGAAGCTTCAAGTTCTCCTGAGTGGATAAAGGCTATTCAAGATGAGTTAGAAATGATTGAGAAGAATGATACTTGGGAATTAACCAAGAAACCAGATTCGAAAGAAGCTATAGGAGTCAAATGGGTGTTTTGAACAAAGCTAAATCTAGATGGATCAGTTTACAAGCACAAAGCAATGCTTGTCATTAAAGGGATTGCACAAATTCTAGGTGTGGACTTTGGAGATACTTTTTGTAACACCCTCCTATATATTAGGAATATGTCTCATATTACACAGGAAATGCTACAGACTAAATAGCTATAACTTGTCCAAATTCTAATATTTTTCTAGATAAATCATACTCTAATGCATGTATACTCGATTAGACTTGCTTGTCTAGCTTATCGAATATACCCTATTCTAACTATCACTAGCTCCTATTTACCCGCTTGATCACATTCCGTATTCTAGATTAGGCCATCAAGCTCTTAACTCATGTATCTCAACTATGTCTAGTCGAGTCATATTCTTTCTTTCTTTTCTTTTCTCTTTTCTTTCTTTTTCTTGTTACTTTACATCACATCACATGATTACAGAATAACAACATGCTTAATTACAACCCCTTTAACAAATGCAATATATAAATACATGCATAAAAAAAGTCTGGCTTAAATTTGGTATACAAAGTCTCCTCTCTACATAGGTGTGGGCATCTCTTCTGTCAATTGCTACATCAACTATATATTGGCTCCATGATTTGCGTGCATATGAAAACATGCTAAGCTACTCATAGCTTAGTAAAACACATATACATATTAAATCTAACATGTAATTATGTAATTTATGGCTTGTAAAATTTGTGACAAAATCAAATTTATAATAGTGTCAAGGTATATAATACTTATGCAAATGTTACATATTTAATTAGTATCATATACACACATGCTTATCTGATTCATAAACTATATGTCTTTCTTTATTTTAATATCTCAGTATTTTAACATCATGCTTATATCAACCCTGGGATAATTATCCCAATTTTAACCACTCAACGGTTCTTTTATTTCTCATTTACCAATTAACGCATTGACCTCTTGGAGGTTCGAGTGTATATCAATTATAATTAAGCTCTTTTAATTTAAGATTAGTAAATGAGTTGATCTTCAGTCCTTCCCATATGTTATTTACTCATTTTATTCATATTTCACTTTTCAATGCAAATAGAGTATATGTGAATTCAAGATGCATTCAAACTCTCATAAATTTTATAATCATGTTACTTTGCACTTCATTACATAATATCTCATTTTTCACCATGTTATTCATGTTGTTAATGAATTCCCATGTTCCACTTTCTTTTTAGTTAGGTAGCCTAAGTTCTCATTAGTATCTAAATAACTCAAACCTCATCCCTGGACTGGCCAGATATGGGATATGAAGTAACATATGTGCTCGTTTGAGCTCTTAAGTCAAGTACACTCATACCCGAGCTTAAGCCAACCTGATTGAGTATAATAATAAATATGAGTACCAAGAACAAGAGCACTCAGTCTAGAGCTAGTCTCCTTGATCCTCACTTAATATGTATTGCTTATGTAATATCTTTAACCTTCCCCACATGCATTCCGTTTAAACATGATCATTTTATATATATCGTTTACATGAAACACATGCATACCATATACATTTCGGCTTGAACATGTTCATAAAATACACTTATTACATGTAGATTATTTGCAATAGTACTAAGTCGTACATGTTTATTATATGACTTAAACAAGGATAAGAAGACATAATAATAATAATAATAATAATAATAATAATAATAATAATAATAATAATAATAATAATAATAATAATAATTAATTTAATTAAATTTGACTACTTGATTAGATTGTATTTTTAGTATTGACTAATGGGACTAGATACATGTCAATAGGTAAAAACAATAATAATAATAATAAATAAATAAATAAATAAATAAATAAAGAAAAAAGGGGAATCGAGAAAAAAAGAAAGGAAGAGCTGATGAGGCTTTATTTTTGTCTTTTTTTTTTTTTTCATTTTCTACACAATTCTCTTTTGTTCATCTTTTTTACATTTTTTAACTTACTCTCAAAATTTCCATCATCAAGCCTCATCCTAATTATTGGTAAGTTAATTAACTCTTCTTTTATTGATAATGTTGAATTAAAAATTGATAGTTTGTGGTTTAATGTCTATAAGCAACTAGGTGGTCTTGCTATAAACTTTCAAATTCTATTCTCAGACTAGTATATTTGGGCTCTGTTTTCTTCATATTAAAGACCAAATTCAAACATGTATATTTATGTCTCAGATTTATTTCTATATAATTAATTTTGCAAGATTTGGTCTATAGGAAAAGATATATATAATTGAATAAGACTAGTTCGGGTTTGAAACCAAGCAGGATAACCTATGGTTTTATTTCTTTTTTAATATGATAGATACCGTATTTAAGGAAACATAAAAAAACAAAAGTTGTTCTATGTGTTGTCTAGTTTTATACCAAATTTCATGATCAGATTCCTAGTGGATGTTGAGTTATGGTAAATGGAATATTGACTATTTCTTATTTTGAATTGTTTGTTAGTACCTTATGCAGGTCCAACAAAGTTGTAGCCAATTTTAAGCTCTTTATAAACAAACTGGTAAATGTCCAAAATATGAAAGTTTTAGGGTTATGTCTTAGCTATATGTTAGTAAAAATATCACCTTAATATGTGAGTTATTACCTTTAAAACCAAGACAGGTCAGGTTGTCACTATGTTCTAGACTAGTCATGTGTTCCCTATTGTTTGAGGTCCTTAGAGGTAGAACTGATAAAAGTTATAAGCATAAAAAATTTCTCAATTTGGCTTATCTAAGATGCTATAAAGTTTCATTATAAGATAACCTGCATATTATAAGTTATAAAATTTTAAAATTGGTGACTTCAAACTACCTAAGGGCAGAAAATATAACACTTTGAAATAGCACAAAATTGTACAATACTCCAAAAATTCTGAAATTGTAATGTATTATAAAATTATATGCTAAATTTAATTAGAAATAAGAATTATATAATTTTGACAAGTATATAAAAGTTGTAGGCTTAATAATTCATAAAGGTCACACTGCCATATAAGAAAACCCTAATTAGTTTATGCATATCAACTTGATTAAGTTATATTAAGTTTATTTAGCTATCAATTGATTAATTGTACTTTTAATTAGGTTCAAAAAATTGGAGACCCATAGAGAGGAGATAAAGAATAAGTTAGAAATTAGATATCGAACAAAAGATGAGTTTAATTATCAAATGATTTCTCTAGTATACATAAATGTTGTATGCTATGTGCAATATGATTTGAATTATTATTGTATGAATAACATGATTGTTATGTGATTGTGATATGAGATGATGAATAATTGTGAACATGTTTGTGCCATAATTATGTTAAATTTTTGTCGACTTGTGGACATGTTTGTGATATAATTTTATTAAATGTATATTTGTTTACTTTATATAATGTGATGGATGAATTGTTGTGCAAAAGATGATGGAAATGCAATGGTTGACCAATGAATTATTGCAAATGGATATCCATATGGACTTCAAAGATGTTATGACTAGCTAAATGACATTGTAAAACAAAAGAAGAGGCCTATGACCAAATCAAATGTTCAAATGCAAAAGAAAAGACATATGACCTAATAAATGTGCAAATGATCAATCTGGCTAGCAAATGCAAATGTTCAAATGACAAATGTTCATATGGAAACCCGGGGCAATGTTCGTTTGGCTTGGTCACAATAAAAAGAAAATGGCAAATTATAAGCATAAGCAAATGGTAGTGTTTATATAATTTAATATTATTTATATTTTTATGAAATTGATAAGTGGAATGGAATACTAAACGTGTGATGATTATAATTGTTATTATTATTTGTTATTATGTATTGCTTAGTACTTCAGAAAACATTTGATAGTTATTATCACTGAGTTGCAACTCACCAAATTACATTATTCTCAAGTAAGAAAAAGTAATAGCTCACTTTGAAATACATATTAGAAGTTATGGATCAAAGGTTACTGGCCGAGCCTCCCTACTCTTTCTCCTTGCATTTCACATGAGTATGAAAACATATTACCTGTGTTCTAAGTGAATGTTTACATATGCATAAATATGTAGTGAATTTGTTAAAGTATGCATAATTAGTCTTAAATTTATAATTAGAAATATTTGAACTTAATATAAGTAATATATTATGTTATGTTTGAAATTTAAATGATGATTTACCGAGCTACTGAATTATGCAATATGATAAGAAGAAAAAATACCCATACTGTGATCACAATATCGCCTTATACTTGTGCCACAAGTAATAAATTAATACAAGGATATATAAATTTTAAATATATAAGCTGTTACGGCTTATCCCCTTTATGGTGCATTATCTATAATCATGTATTCATGTTATATAACATCATGTTAAAACATGCCTCTATTAATGCGTTTGCCCATTTTACATGACTAATAATACGTTATAGTCATGCAAGCTTGCATCTTTTATATTAAATGTCAAAGTTCATAATACATCAAGTAAAGCACTAAGGCTAATCAAGTGTAGCCACTTTGTATATATATAAATATATATATCATGCCAATAACAATCAATTAACATCATTGATACAATTTCCATATATATTTCCAACTTAATAATTCACAATTCTCATGTAAGAGACTTACCTTTTTTTTTATGTCATTTTCCATACACTTTAAGTGCTTTAATAGAACTTGGGAACTACCAACTACTAATTATTAATATGGGTATTAAGCCTAGCTTACAAACAATTAAGTTAGCGGTCCCACGATATACATGCATAAATATCATTTCTAACTTCTAATGGTCATATTAGAGAACTCAAGTTTCATGTTTCTTTTATTTCATTCTACATATCTTGCCATTGATAACTTTTATGCCTATAATGCTAGGTCATATTTTTATCATTTATTTAATTAATATATCTTATACAAGTTCAAGGGTCATTTCTTATGTAATTCCTATATAACTCTATTCTCAATAATCATGTATTTACTGATTATGGGTCTTTAGTGCTTTTAGTATACCAAAACCACGCTATTTAATCAACCTTAACATTAATTTCTTTCTTCATATACCATTTATAGCTCTTTGACTTTATTAGTCTATTATATATTTCTATTTAGCATGCCATCTATTACGTTTTTATGTCAACCAACAAGTTAAAGATGCATATATGTACTTACCTCCTATAGAGCCAACTCTGAATCCAAGTTTTATGCTTGCCTACCCTCCTTGGTGGTTAATTCCACTTCCAAAGGCATCTTCTACACATAATTACAACTATTTCCTATTAACTCAAGCTATATATCAACATCCATGACTATATAATACTATATATTCAAGACCTTAACTCAAAGACCATCAAGCTAGGGTCTCTCTTACTTAATTCCATCTAATAACATGTAAATCAACTCAATATCTAACCTTAAGGAGTGTTTCTCCCAAAGAATATTCAAGGTTCTACATCAAACTTACCCATTTTAGGTTCAAATCATCAAATCACCACAAACTTGTTAAAAGATGAGGGAGAACATGAAATCTTACCCGATGAAGGACGAAAATAAGGTTGATTTAGTGGAAGGCCTGAGTCACTTCAAGATCCATACTTTCTCTCTCCAACTTCATCTTCTTCATTGATAAATATTCCAAATTCATGCTTGAATCTTGCTCTTGAGTGGTAGATTTTATGTTTTGGAGGCTTAGGAACCATCAAAAGTCATGTGGGAGGTGGATCTTAGAGGTTTGGGGGTGTGCCTAGGGTTTTGGGGCTTTGAAGATTTGACTAAAATGATTAAAATGGGGTGGAAACCATTTATACCTGACCATTCATGGCCAGGTTTATGGCCGTGACTTAATCTGCCCAAATTGGCTATGAACACAATGTTCACGGCCGTGACAACTTCAGTCACGGGTGTGAATCCTTCTTTTCTCACATTTCTTTGTTATTTCAACTCCTTTCAAAGCCCAAGACTCAAATCAAATCATATACCTTAAATAAAGCTCGAAATACCTCCAATACACCATCCATTTACCCTTCATTTATCTCTTAACTCAATTGTATCATCTTACATCAAACTTATATACTCTTAACATATCACATGTGCTATGTTATAACTAAACCCAACTTGTGGACATTACACTTTTGCCCCTATAGACAAGCATGATACAATCAAATTGCTCTTAGCAATTGCAGGCCATATGGGCTGGAAAGTTTACCATTTAGATGTAAAATCAGCCTTTCTTAATGGTATACTTGAAGAGGAGATTTATGTGCAGTAACCAGAAGTTTTCCTAGTGTCTGGGAGTGAAGATAAAGTATATAGATTGAAAAAAGCTCTTATAAGCTGAAACAAGCACCACGATCATGGTATGGCAGAATTGACTCTCACTTGTTGCAACATGGTTTTGAAAGAAGTGCGAATGAGGCAACTTTGTATGTGAAGCACAATGGAAATAATGAAAACCTTAGTCTCTGTGTATATTGATGACTTGCTTATCATAGGGACTGATTCTCAATTTCTTATTGACTTCAAGAAAGAGATGGAGAAAGTATTTGACATGTTAGACTTTGGCTTGATGAAGTATTTCCTTGGGATGGAAATTGTTCAAAATGATGCTGGAATTTTTATAAAACAAAGTATGCATTTGATCTCTTAAAGAAGTTCAGCTTGAATCATGCAAGACGGTTGCAACTCATTTAGCTCAAAATGAGAAACTTTCAAAAGATGATGGAGTTTACCTCAAAGATCCCTCCTCTTATAGAAGTTTGATAGGCAGCATCCTTTATTTAACAGTTACAAGACCATATTTGATGTTTGTTGTAAGCATGCTATCAAGATTCATGACATCTCCAAGCTAAGTGATCTTGGAGTTGCAAGAAGAGTTTTAAAATTTCTTAAGGGAACTGCGGATCATGGCATATGGTATCAAAGAACAGGAAAAATTGAGTTGATAGGTTATTCTAATAGTTATTCGGGTGGTTGCATAGATGATATGAAGAGCACATTAAGTTATTTGTTTTCTTTTGGCTTAGGTGTGTTTTCTTGGAATTGAAAGAAACAAGAAGTAGTGGCCAATCAACAGTAAAAGTATAGTATATCTCAACTACAACAGTAGTGAATCAAGCCATTTGGCTCAGAAAATTGCTTAAAGATCTTAGTTTTCCATGTTGTTTGCCGACCAAATTGTTTGTTGATAACAAGTTTGCGATTGCTATTGTCGAGAATCCAGTTCAACATGGAAGAAAAAACACATTAATGTCAAGTATCATGCAATACAAGAAGAAAAGAAGAACAATCAGATCAAGCTTATCTATTGTTCGTCAGAAGTGTAGTTTGCATATGTACTATCCAAAGTTGTTCCCAAATCCATACTTGAGTTTTTGAAGTTAAAGATGGGGATGTCCAAAGTTAATCTTAAGGAGGAGTGTTAGAACTTATGACATTAACAATGGACATATCAAAATTTTAATGTCTTTTTGTTTATAATCTTTTTGATAGATCAGATGGGCTTGGACTTAGATTAGTTGTTTGATTAATTTTGTATTAAGGAGCCCATTAGAAGTAGCTTCTCTTGTAAGCTTGATGGAGTATTATATATATGTATAAAAATTTAGAAGTATAGAGATAATTGATAACAAATATTTTTCCAGAACTCTTTTCTCTTCTCTCTTTCAAGAACATATCTTTGTTCTTTCCAAAAAATCAATCAGATCAAACTTGTATACCAGGTTTTGCTTTTCACACCTGTTCTAGGTTATGAAGATTAAGTAGTCAGGGATTTAACGCTAGAAGATGCAAACCAATGGACCTGGAGTTTCTAGCCAACAATTCGATTCTAGGGACTTGCTGGTAATCACTAGTATTCCTCTAAGCTCCAAAAGGCAAATTGATCACTAGTGTGGCACTACAGCTCAACGGGTGTATACACAGTCAAATCAGGTTATGCACAATATTTCCTCTGCTAGGTTCTCAGGTGTAGCATGAGATTGATGAGGAGTGGCGCTGGCTTTGGGCACTTACAATTCTTACCAAGATAAAGAATTTTCTATGGCACTTACTAAGAAATTGTTTGCCATTAAGGTGAAACCATTGACATCACCTTAACTATCTATGCAGTTATTATTAGATGTCACTGTTCGGTACCCTTAACTATTTAAGAACTCACTAGTTTATTTAGATATCATTATATCATAGAGAATGAGATTACTCCTCAAAATAAACCATGTGATAACCTAGAGGTTCAATAAATGACCAATTCATTGTCCTCTACCGGTTACGAATATTTTTAATATTTTCTTTTACCAAAGATATTTATCTCATTATTATCAACAACTTGATAATAAATTTTCTATAGATAATCAAAGGGCCGTATATTTCATAATATATTTAATTACTACATTCATAATATAATCAACAACTTGAATATTTATTTATTATGAATGTGAAATATACATGTGTCCATTGTGGTATAATAATTAATATATAAAAAGTAGTGAATGCACTAGGACGTACACACCACTGATAACAAACTCCCATTCACACTAGTGTCATTCACTACAGTATCTAAGACCTATCTTTTGAAGATGGTGGTCTAACTGTGCCTGTGTCATAGGTTTCGTGAATGGATCAGCTACATTGTCAGCTGATGAAACTTTCCGCACCGAGATATCACCTCGCCCAACTATTTCTCTAATTAAATGATAACACCGAAGCACATGTTTGAAGTTCTTGTGAGACCTTGGTTCCTTAAATTGTGCTATAGCCCCATTATTGTCACAATACAAAGGAACGAGACTCTGATTAAATGGAACCACATCTAAATCCATTAGAAAGTTCTTCAACCACATAGCTTCTTTAGCAGCATCTGAGGCTGCTATGTATTCGGTCTCTATTGTAGAATCAACAATAGCCTTTTACTTGGAACTTTTCCATACTACTGCTGCACCATTCAGGGTGAACACATGCCCTGATGTGGACTTCAATTCATCTTAATCTGATTGAAAATCAGAATCTGTGTATCCAACCATACTCAGATCGTCTCCTCCATAAACCAAGAACAAATCTTTAGACCTTCTCAAGTACTTAAAGATTGCATTGACTGCTGTCCAGTGACCTTCACCTGGATCAGATTGATACCTACTAGTCAAACTAATAGCAAAAGCTATGTCTGGTCTAATACACAATATAGCATACATCAGACTGCCTATGGCTGAAGCATATGGTATGCCAGCCATTCGTGCTCTTTGTTCAGGAGTTTTTGGACTCATCTCCTTAGAAAGATGCACTCCATGTCTCACAGGTATTAATCCTTTCTTGGAATTTTCTATCCCAAATCTTTTTAGGATTTTTTCCAAATAGAGGGCTTGGATAGCCCTAACATTCTTTTAACTCTATCTCTATATAACTTTAATACCAAGAATGTAGGCTGCTTCTCCCAAGTCTTTCATAGAGAAGGTGGATTATAACCAGACCTTTATGTTAGTTAGAAAACCAACATCATTTCCCATGATTAGAATATCATCAACATAAGACTAAGAAAGCAACCTTGCTCCCACTAACTTTCTTGTATACATAAGCCTCATTAGGATTTTGAATAAAGTCATAACTCTTTACGACTTCATCAAAATACTTATTCCAGCTCCTTGAAGCTTGGTTAAGACTATAAATGGATCTCATAAGCTTGTACACTTTAGAACTATCTTTAGAATCAAATCCTTTAGGTTGTTCCATATAAATTTCTTCTTTAAGAAATCCATTGAGAAAAGCAGTTTTGACATCCATCTGTCATATCTCATAATCATAGTGTGCTGCAATAGCTAAGAGTATTCTAATACTTTTAAGCATGGCTATGGGAGATAATGTCTCTTCATAGTCAATCCCTTCCCGTTGGGAATACCCTTTCGCTACAAGCCTAGCTTTATAAATATCAATATTCCCTTTAGAATCTAGTTTGCATTTATAAACCCATTTACAACCTATTGGAACTATTCCTTCAGGTGGGTCTACAAGTTCCCAAACTTGATTCTGGTATATGGAATCTATCTCAGCTTGCATTGCTTCTTGCCATTTAAGAGTATCAATGTCAGACATTGTCTCCTCATAAGTGACATGATCTTCTAGTTGATCATTACTACCAAATATGAATAACTCTTGGTCATATTCAATAGTAAATCCATACCATCTAGGAGGATGTGAAGCTCTTTCAAACCTCCTAAGAGCTGAAGTGATATCCTTTATCATGTTAGGCTCAATTGGCTTATAAATCTCTATTGGTTAAGCCATTTGGATTTATTTTTTGGATGACTCTTCATCAAAAACAATATGTCTGCCTTTGCCTCCTTTTTTAAGAAACTCTTTCTCAAGAAAAATAGCATCTTTGCTCACAACAACAATTTGTTCGTCAAGTAGATAGAAATAATATCCCAAATTATTTCTAGCAGCAACATATCCAATAAATCGGCCTTTAGTGGGCTGTTCTTGTAACTTATTTGTGTTTTGTCTTCTAATATAGGCAAGACAACCCTATATCTTAAAATGAGATAATATAGGAGTTTTACTAGTCCATATCTCATATGGAGTAGTATTCACAGATTTAGAAGGAACTCTGTTAAGAATATATAAAGCTGTTTCTAAAGCATATCCCCATAAGGAGATAGGCAAGTCAGTATAACTCATCATACTACGTACCATGTCCAACAAGGTACGATTTCTACTTTCACTCACACTATTTAATCAAGGTGTGCCTGGTGGAGTAAACTGTATGACAATTTCATTTTCTTCGAGGTAATCATTAAATTTAGTACTTGAATATTCACCACCTCGATCCAATCCAAGTGCTATAATATTCTTTCCTAATTTATTTTCAACTTCGTCCTTACACTCTTTAAACTTTTCAAAGACTTTATATTTGTATTTCAATAAATAAAAATACACATATCTAGACTTATTGTCTATAAAGGTAACGAAGAATAGATAATCTCCTCGAGCCATTTCCTTAATTGGTCCACAAACATAAGTATGAATTAATTCAAAAAGACTCAGCACATATCATTTGACCAGCAAATGAACCTCTAGCATTTTCCCTTGCAGAAATGATTCACAAATAGAATCATTAGATTGAGAATCTAAATCTTTTAGAATTCCCATGTCTACCAACTTGTGGATTCTTGCATTAGAAATATGACCAAGTCTTAAGTGTCATACCCGTATCATACTTGAATTATGATACTTAGTTTGATTAGAATTGTCATGTACGTTGCTTAATAATAACTCTTTATTATTCATCTTATCAAACTTATCATAATATAAACAATATAAGTCATGATATTTAGTTCCAATGCCAATAAGATTATTATTATTATTATTATTATTATTATTATTATTATTATTATAATAAATGTAACATACATCTTTGTAAAACAAAAATTCATAATTATTGTTTGTCAAAGCGAATACAGAAATAATGTTCTTATAGGCATTAGGAATATACAAAACATCCGATAATAAGATTACATGATGGCTTAATAAAATGGAAATATCTCTCACTTGCTCGGCAGTAACTCTTGCTCTATCACCAATAGTGAGTTTATCTCCCCATCATATAACAGTTCTTATGCCTTAGATCCTGTACAAAGGAACAAATATGAGCAGTTGCTCCCGTGTCTAAGACCCAAGCATATGATGAGTTAAAAGAATAATCATAATTTAAATCAACATTTAAATTCAAAGGATGAGATATACCTGAAGGACCTACAATCCCTTTGTCTTTGGTCTTCTCTAAACTTTTTAGATAAACTGGGCAATTTTTCTTCCAATGACCATCCTTTTGATAATGAAAATAAGTTCATTTGTCAACTTTTGACCTAAGCTGGCCTTTTGCCTTCCCTTTACCCTTTTTGGGATGCAAAGAAAGGGGAGTGGAACTCTTCCCCATAGTGGTCTTCTTCTTCCTTTTCTTTAAATAAGAAGAAGAAACTGCCACTAATACTTCTGCCTCTTTCTTTTGGGGGATTAATCACAATATTTTGGTGATAAACTAAATTCTATTAGAGCTCTTGCAAAGTGCATTCCACTTTGTTCAAATGGAAGTTAAAAATAAAACTTCTATAAGAACATGAAAGTGATGTTAAGATATGGTCTGTCTTAAGCTCTGCATCCATAAAGAAATTGAGATCTTCAAGGCAGTAAATAAGCCTTATCATCTCACCAACATCTTGGCATTCCTTCATTTTCATTTGGAATAGTTTATTGGAATAGTTAAAGCAGGTAGTCCTACTAGCCTCGCCATAACTTTCCTTTACTAACTCTAAAATGTTATCACAAGCTTATATCTTTTCATATTGCTCTTGTAGCTTATTTTCTATAGAAGCAAGTATATAGCACTTTGCTTAGTTGTTCTTATCAACCCAATATGTGTAATGATATTTTTCAGCCTCACTTGCATTAGAGATAGGCGCTGCAGATTTTGGCTTACTAGCAACATCCCACCAGCGCTGCTAGATAAACACCAGCTTAAGTTCCTTAACCAGTCCATAGAATTAGGCTCGGTGTGCCTATTACGGTCCAAAAGCAATTGGAGTGGTAATGGTGTAGATTATTAGAGAAAAATTACTACAGAAAGAATAAAATGTATCAATTTAATTATATATTAATAGTCAAACCAATTAACCAAAATGATTTGGATACATAATCATAATGGTTTCTCCCACTAATTTGGTGCATCATACACTTCCCTCATAGGAAACGGAAGTTCTGTTGGGGTGAACTTCTAGTGGGTAAATTGAGTTTCAATAATACTCTAATTAATATTCCTCAACTTCTCATAGTGGTATTCTTGGAATATTAATATATTAATGAGATGACATCTCTTTGTCAAATACAACAATTGTAAACCAAATTTAGTTCCTTTTTTAATTGGCTCCTAATACACTAACCCTCAGCTTCACAAAATGACATTCTTAGGCTAACATATTAGATGAATCCTACCTACGAGATCAGTAAAATAAATGGACCCAATTTGGTGCCACTTAGCTTCATAAAATGACATTCTTGCAATACTAGATGCCCATCCATTTTACAAGTCAAATATATTATTTGACTTTATCATTAAGATATAACAACTTGCATATTAATGCTCCCATAGAGAGTCCCAATGTATACATCTTATATCTTTATCAGATTCATTATATTTGGAAAAATTACTTGGTCTTTTATCGTAATTTTAAAGGTCTCACTTTGCACATTAACCGGATTAAAAATTTACTAGCATCCACAAAGCTGTAAGTTTATCTTTAAATTATCACATAATTCAATTTTAAGATTAATGTTTGCACATTAGTTTTTTTCATGTCATATCTCATATGATCTTAAAAAGTGATTACATCTATTTTCGGATGGTTATGGATCTATAAATATACCTATGATATTTGATTGAATAAAATGCATACTACCCCTCTTTAGCATGTACTTTATGTTTTATAAACAAATGTGAGCTCATTACATAATCATATTATATAATATTTAAATTTAATTAATTTTGGAGTCAATATATCCATATATATTTTATGAGTATACTTTTATACTCATAAAATCCAAAAATAGATTTTATTCATAAAAGTTGAATTTTTTCAATAACTTGAAAAAATCAACCATGTAAAAATTTATATATATAATTTAAATCTCATTTAAATTATATATATATTATTTATTTTTAATCCAAAATTAATATTTAAAACTCACATATTCAATCATTTACTACATATAATTACATCACATGCAATAATAGAAATTAATCATGCAATTTACAATCCTATTACAATTGTTAGAAAAATTTCCACCCCAAAATGGAAAATACAAATTTATCTCCATCTTAGCAGATCTTTCTTGTTGCTCTTCCTCAAAATTTCAGGCCTCCATGTTCCAAAGTTGGTCCACATACATCTATATGTACAAGGTCCATCAGTCCTTTTGCATGTTCATCCTTTTTCACTAAAAAGTGATTTTGTTAACTTACTTAGCAAATGAGATTCACATATGTCATATGATTCACAATCAAAGGACCTGAAGTTACTATAATTCTTCATGTGACTCTCTTTTATATGTCCAAGTTGATAATGCTATAATTTATGGTTTTAGGTCATGAACCCTTTAAATTTAATATTGAGGATAGAATCAAGCATTCCAAAATCATAAACTCTATTGCATAATGTTTTAGTTTCATAAGGAATATCATTTGACTGCAGAGAACAACAATTGTTCC
>CATIWF010069860.1:0-11764 GCA_949630135.1 Balakata baccata
TCATGATCCCATCATGATTTCCTTCATGCTATGTTTCATATCATGGACTTTCATTAATCAGTTTAAGATCTATATCAATTCATATGCAAATGAATACTAATATAATGAAAGAATGCCTTTATGAATGTGTACATTAAGTGCTTAAGACGACTGCCTTTCGGGCACATCTCTAACAATCTCGCCACTCAAGCCATCGTGAAACTGTCGACAAATGTCACTCTATGTGTTGAACAACTCTGGAGCATATCTACTTAACCAAGTAAATTTTGTCTCATAGTCCATAACTGACATTCTCCCCTGCTTAGGAGTCATAAACTTTCTCATAGTCCATAACTGACATTCTCCCCTGCTTAAGAGTCATAAACTTTTTCTTTTGCTCGTCCATATATATATATAGTATATAGCGGACTCTGAACCACTCTACAAAGTAATTCAAAGCAACAGGCTCTGTCACCCCTGGCCTTCTAAGGAGTGTCTTCCACCAGTCATATGCATCTTATTGCAATAGAGATATAGCAAATCTAGATCAGCCCTCAACAAGGACCTGTAGCTCTCTAAAGACCCTATCTATTTGGTCCAGCCATTGCTCGACATCTATCGAATCACCAGTCCTCTTACATAAGAGGATTGTGGCCCCATGTTTCTTGAGTCTATCAATTCGGATGACTAGCTTCGGTGGTGGAGGTGCAGGCAGATCACCAGCTCTTTAAATACCCCTCAAAAATCTGCATAAATTCTAGGCCCTAAATTGTGGGTGTTACAAAAGGTGATTACCTTTAGAGTACTTCTCTAACAACCCTATGTCACTATCACATAAGCATGTTATTGGGCAATGCTAGCAGTGCATGGGGCACGCTGGCAGTGCCCATTATGCCTGAAATTTGGGGATTTGATTTTTGATTGCCTTTTGGTTTGGAGTTGGACTCTAACTCTATGGATGTTATGGAAACACATATTTAAGGCATTTTTACACAAAAATTATGGAGTCTCCATCAAAATTAAAGTATTTTCATCTTCTCTCTTAAGAAAATATCACTATGCTATTGTTATAGCCATCTCCCTTAGGGTTTCCTTCTTCTCTCTTTATATGAATTACATTAGAGGCAGTCTTACATTTGGATTGTTGTGGTTTATGACAACTGTAAGAAGAAATTGATGGAGCAATCTAAAGAACAAAAGGTAATAATCTTTAACCTTAGATAGATTAATTAGTTTTGATGACTTAAGGTTATCTCGGCGTTTGGGATTTTAAAAAATTTTATATTTCCACTATGCTTGGTGTATGAGATATGCCCAAAAGGCAATTGTTGTAGGCACTTAGTGCACACATTTATAATGACATTGTTTCATTACGTTGGTATTTATTTGCATATGAATTGATATAGATCTTAAACAAATTAATGAAAGTCCATGATATGAAGCATAGCATGAAGGAAATCATTATGAGATCATGATAATGAGATTCCTATCATGTGGAATTATGCTAGTATCTAAATTATCCCTAGTTATAGGATCAACAAGATGGGACATTGTTGATCTAGATAGACTAGCACATGTTATACTCCTTGATTGGCTCAAGCAGTAGATCTCGTAAGTTGTAAGCATGAGATGTTCTGAGTTAACATTTGGATGCTTGCTAAGAGTAGTCAAGTATATTGGATGACCTACTATGAGACAATCATATGGATTATCTATTCAAATATCAATGATAGTCTCATCATAGTAATGGTGCAAGTATCATTAGATTTTAGGCACTCAAGGATATCTTGGATATTGATGCTTTGACTCCATTCCTTATCGCCTCACGAAAATTGCTCATAGGGTGGTGATTGGGTACAACTTAAGTTATTTGAATGTAATTGGGTAGCCAACAAAGGATTCATTGCTCCTAATAGAGGGAGTGTATATCCATGGCCTCTTATCGGGATCATTACTTAGGAATATCTGGCCGGAGTGAAAATGTCATGAAGATAGTCTTCAATAACATGTCTAATGGAGTAATGAGTTCTAGTGACAAGAACTAAATCACTTATGCTAGGTGTGATGTAGTCAATATAGTAGGATATGACACATAGTATATGCTCTAAACCGAATCTGGTATAGTATGGTGAAGTGACGAATTGCACGGATATTGTCTATGAAAATATTTGTAGTTAAACCACTTACTTTTCGATCTATTAAGGGTCATGATGGGTTGCTAGATACCACTCATGACTTGCTCGAATCGGAAACCTAATAGGTCACATACTTTGAAATTGTGAGAGAGGAATAAAATGGTTTTGGATGGGATTAAAACATATGAGAAAATTATTTAGAGTTAGACCATGATGAGATCACAGAAAAAATTCGTTCAGGGGGGTCACATGCCTGCAGTGTGCTGCCAATCATGCGTGTTGATATGCATAATTGCCAAATTGTTTGTCAATTTTTGGCAAACATCCCATTTGGTCCCCTAACCCTATTCTGCCATTTTTGCTCTATTTGGGCAACCCTAAGGTGTTTAGAAAACGCCTATAAATTGGTTTTTTCCATTAGAGAAGTGCTCTGAAGGCAATCACCTTTAACACTTATTGTATAAACTTATTTAATTAATAAAAGGCTTTTTCATTAATTTAATGTTCATTTAATGTATGAATTGACAATGATCTTAAATCAATTAATGAAGTCTTTGATACATAACATAGCATAAAGAAAATCATGATGAGATCATGATAGTGATATTCCTAACATGTGTAATTATGTTAGTATCTGAATTTTCCCTAGTCTTAGGATTAACAAAACAGGACATTATTAATCCAGATAGGCTAGCATATGTTATACTTCTTGATTAGATCAAGCAGTAGATCTCATAATTTATGAATATGAGATGTATAGAGTTAAAATGTGGATGCTTGCTAAGTGTAGTCAACTATATTAGATGACCTACAATGAGACAATCACATTGATTATCTATTCAAATATCAATGATAGTCTCAGCATAGCAATGTTACAAGTATCCTTAGACTTGAGGTACTCAAGGATATGTTGGATATTGATTATGTGCTTTAACTCCATTCCTTGTTACCTGATAGAGGTCGCTCATAGGGTTGTGATTAGGTATAGCTTGAGGTATTTGAAGTTAATTGAGTAGCCGACAATGGATTCACCACTCCTAATAAAGGGAGTGTATATCTATGGTCTCTTATCAGGATCATTACTCAAGAATCTCTAGCTATAGTGGAAATGTCATCAAAATGGTTTTTAGTGACATGTCTAATTAAGTAATGAGTTTCAATGACAAGATCTAACATATCTTGGGCTAGTGTGACATAATCCATGCTCTAAACCAAGTAGGTGTATGATGAGAAAGGGATGAATTGCCTAGGTTACTGTCTATGGAAAGGTTCATAGTCAAACTATTGATATTTCGGTCAATTGGGGTCATGATGTATTGCTAGATACCGCTCATGACTTGCTCAAATTAATTGTTAATTTCAGTGGCCAATATAACTGGAAACCTAATAGGTCACATGCATTGAAGATGGAGTGAATAAGTAAAATGGTCTTGGATAGGATCCAAAAGTATGAGAGAGATATTTAGGTCGGACGGTGTCTCAATTGCGGAAGGGTTTCGTAGTTCAAAAGTTATCAGAGCTGTACAGGCCCACAACGCAACAGTATACAGGTGTGGCAACCCGTTGCAACCTCACAATGCCTAGTGCATGCTAGCATTGTAGCCTAGCAGCAAGCCAGCCCATCACGACCTCGGGACGCCTATCGCGCCCGTGATAGAGGCTGGTAGCTGCTAGTTTGTTGCGAGCTTGCACTACCATGCGATGTTGTAACAACATGTTGGACGCATTTTTAGGGTTATTTGGGGAAGTTTTCTTGGTATTGACTAGGAATAGGATTCTAATTAATACCTAACCCTAATATGACTAAGGGAACATATAAATAGACCTTTAAGGGCCTAAAAAGGAGAGCCTCCATCAGAATTAAAAGGTCTAATTCTTAAAACACTCTTTCAAGAACACATCACATTGCTAGCATATAACGAGTGTTCTTGTTAGAGATGTACCCAAAAGGCACTCACCTTACGCACTTAGTGTACACATTCATAATGGCATTCCTTCATTAATTTGATGTTCATTTTATATATGAATTGATAGCGATCTTAAATCAATTAGTGATGTCCTTGATACATAATATTGCATGAAGAAAATCATTATAAGATCATGATAATGAGATTCCTACCATGTATAATTATATTAGTATCTAATTATTCCTGGTCAATGGATCAACAAGATGAGATATTGTTGATCCGGATAGACTAGTACATGTTATACTTCTTGATTGGATCAAGCAGTAGATCTAACAAGTTGTGAGCATGAGATGTTCAGAGTTAATATGTGGATGCTTACTAAAAGTAGTCAAGTACATTGGATGACCTGCTATGAGACAAGCATACAGATTATCTATTTAAATGTCAATGATAGTCTCATCATAGCAATGGTGTAAGTATCCTTAGACTTGAGATACTCAAGGATATATTGGATAATGATTTTATACTTTGATTACATTTCTTATTACCTCACAAAGGTCACTCATAGGGTGGTGATTGGGTACAATTTAAGGTATTTAAAGGTAATTAGGTAGCCAATAGAGGATTCATAGCTTTTGATAGAAGGAGAGTAGACCTACAACCTCTTGTCGGAATCATTAATCGGGAATCTCTAGCCAGAGTGGAAATATAATGAAGATAGTATTCAATCACATGTCTAATTGAGTAATAAGTCCTAATGACAAGATCTAACATCACTTGGGTTAGGTGTGACGTAGTCAGTCTAACAGTCCATGCTCTAAACCGAGTGGGGTATAGGTTAGTGAAAGGACGAAATGCATGGATATTATCCATGTAAAAGTTTGTAGTCAAACCATAGACTTTCTAGTCAATTGGGGGTCATGATGTTTTGTTAGATACCACTCATGACTTGCTTGATATCAATTTTTGATTTGGGTTGCAACATAACTCAAAACCTAATGGGTCACATACTTTGAAGGTGTGAAGGATGATTAAAATGATCTTGGATTAGATCCAAAATATGATAGAATTATTTGGAGTCGTACCGTAATGGGATTGCTGAAAAACTTCCGAGAAAAAATCGCTCGGGGGGGCCCGTGAGGCATTGCAAGCCTAGCCCAGTATGCCAGCTCGCACTAGCAATGGCCAGTGCAAGCTAGCAGCTCAATTTGGGCCAAAAATTGGTAAAGATGTCAGTTTTATCCTTTTCTCTATTTTGGCATTTTTGCTCTATTTGAGTAACTACTTTTCTAAAAATTTATTATTTTTGCTCGCACAAAAATAATTTTTCTAGGCTATTCCCTATGAGGTTTTCTCCTTTCAGCTTCATGTGGATTACCATTGGCTTGGTTTGTTGTGGTTTGCAATAACCTGATATGAAAAGAAGGTAGAAATTATCAAGAACACTAAAGGTACAATTTGTAACCATGTTTTTATCAATTAATTTTAATGGCACAAGTAGAATTCTACGATTCAGGTTTTCATTTTTTTTCTGCTGCTATTTTATGTATGATATTCATCTTCAAAACCCAACATTACTATCAGAGTCCCCTTATGTCTATTAAAATTAATTTTTAATAAAAGTGCAATTGGATTGCTAGGTTTTGGTATTTTTTATTCCATGTATTTGAAAAATTGAAATTAATTTGTAAAATTCATTTTAAATATTTTTGTTTCCATAATATATTCATAGGATGATTGAGAATGATTATTTTGATTGAAAAATAGTTGAATGTAATACAAATAATTTATTTCGAATTTATTTCAAAACTTGCCAAAAACTACATTTTGATGAACTAGTGATATTATTTGGTTTTATTGATGGGATTGTTCATAATTTGATTATGAAAAAATTATTTACTCATATTGAGAATATTCTTAAGCCTCTGAAAGTGTCTAATAATTAATTAAAAATTGTTTTAATTAATTTTATAAACAAACATCGAAACAAGATTGTTTTAGTGCACCCGGCGTAACTGTTTTTTTTTATGTATATATTTCGGTTACAGCACTTTAAAATAATTTTTATGTGATATTTGATATGTTATTTTGATATTAAATACATGTCAATATTATTTTGCTCAAATTTAAATTTCCAAACTAATTCTAGATGGTAAATGAGTCGTTTTAAGTATCTAGTGCATTGGTTCATTTGTTTTGATGGGCTTCAGTAGATCTAAAAATACTTAGAATGATGATATAAGATTTTGGAAATTTTAGAAATTTTTGGAAATTAATTTTGAATTAATTCAAGTTGTGCAAATTAATATCTAATATGACTAGAATATGGTACGTATATTATAATTAAATTGTTTAATTTTTGACATCATAATAACTTAATTTTAAGGTGGATTAATTTTAAATTTATTTTTGGAAATATGAAACTTATTAATTTGATTAAAATTTAAATTTCATATTAAAATGATATACAAAATTGAATTAACTGAAACAATATATATAGACAATTTTCGATTCTAGTGTTGAAACTGATTTTCAAATTTAGGATCCAAAATCATCACTATCTTATTTAATTTTATTTTATGCATTAGAAAATGCATGCTAGGGGTGTATGGAAATGTATAATTAATGATTATGGACTTAGACTCAATATGATTGAGCATGCACGATTATTTTTGTTTTATAGTAAATAGGGCATGCATGTCCCTGCCTCCTTTTCTTTCTGATGTATTTCTTTTCCCATTTCACTCCCCTCAAATGTAAATTGAGGTTTTCTATTTTGAAAAATGTAATTAAATTACATATGATTTTGATAGAATGGAGATGCAAATGAGCAAGAAGCAAAGAAGATGGTGCTATAAGCAAAAAGACATAGAAATATGAATTTGATTTCGATTTTTGGGTTGTAACTCAGGCATATACCTAGGTAACACCTAGTCAATCTCTCTTTAACTCAAGAGATTGACATTAGTATGTCCATAATCATGCCATATAGTTAGTGTAATTATCTTTATATATCTATGTGATGAATATATTATATAAAAATGCAGGCTAAAAATAACATAATGAGACTAAATTAAGAAAAACTCTCACTTGATTAATATTAAAGTTAACATCTTCCATTAATATGACAAGAACGAGAGTTCTTTTTAGAGTTAGGGTTGTTAGGCAAACCCAAGCCTACTCTACAATAATATGTTCAAACCATGGAAGTAAGATTTACTAATTAATGGGTCGGCTTTAACAAGAAGCATTGATTTGTTAGGCAAACCCAAGGTCAATATGGATTGAGGTTAAATTGGGTAGTATATATGAGATATACACGTATCAAGAGTTGATAGTTGAATATAGGTGCACACATCAACAGTTAATAGCACCATATTCAATAATTGCATGACAATGTAATTGGTATGGATCAGATACCTACCTTTGGACCTAAGCTGGCTTGTTGGGCAAACCCAAGGTCATTTTTCGGGACATTGGATATTGACCCACTAGGAGAACTCACAATGAGTTCTCTCAGATTCATAGTGAGGGCAATGGGTTCGTAAGAAAATAGTTGGAGCCATAATGCGTATTATTAAAGACCTAATAATCATGCATTCATGTACACACTTCTACAATCTCAAACTTTACTTCTAGGATGTTAGAATCAAATCATTCAATCTGAATCAAAACACAATCACGAGTCATACATTTTGACTAACCTAAGCTTCCTTGACTAGCTTAAAACTAAGAATGGTTATCAAATCCAAAGGGTTGTCAAAGTCTTGGAATAACCATTTTCTTGCCCTTATTGCTATAAATGCAAATGTTATGAACAATTTGCATACAAGTTCTTGGACAATAATGGATTAGTTCTATGCTATTCAAACTTCAAAAGCAGTATTGAAATGGTTGCAAAACCATTATGTATCATCTTAGGAAAATAACCAATGAGCAAGCTCACACTGAGTGATATGAGATATCTAAATTGCTCCACCACTCTAAGATGATAGAAGGGAGATCTAAAATGTAACATGCACTATAGATAAAAGGAAATGATAGAGAGACATCTTAAAAGGTACTTCCATTATGGGCAGAGTTACAAAATGGAATAATAAAGCTTATTTGGAGTTTTAAAGAATAAGGCCTATAGATGCACCTTCTACTTCAAGTAAATTTGATAAAGAGGATAACATTATTTCTTGTAATAATACATGGATACTACATGTAGGTTTTACATATACAACATATGCAAGACCAATGTAACAATAGAAAGTTTAAGAAGGGAGAGTCGAAACTGTGCACATTGTTTATAAAGTAACAATTGCTACAATAGCTGTAGAGGTTTAAGTTTAGACACTCTCTAGTAAACTTGTTCAAAGGATTAAACAGTTACAATTTTGTATTAGTTTATCAATAAAGAATATAATTTTGTTTAATAGTTAAACAAAAGTTTTTTATTTGACTATTAAGAACAATTGTTATTCTGTATAGTCGAATGATATTCCTTATGAAACTAAAACATTATGCAATAGAGTTTGTGATCTTGAAGTGCTTAGCTATATCCTCAATATTAAATTTAAAGGGTTGATGAACTAAAACCATAAATTATGGCATTATCAACTTGAGCATATAAAGGACAATCATATGATGAGTTTTGGTAACTTGGGGTCATTTGATTATGAATGATATAGTACATGTGAATCTCATTTACTAAGCAAGTTGACAAAGTCACCTTTTAGTGAAAAGGATGAACATGCAAAAGGACTGATGGATCTTTTACATATAGATGTATGTGGACCAATGTTCATACATGTAAATGGTTTTGTCTACTTCGTTACCTTAATTATGATCACTCATAATTTAGGCATTTGTATGTGATAGGATACAAATTTGAAACCTTTGAAATGTATAAAGAATTCAAAATGAAGTAGATGAACAACTCGGTAAAAGTATTAAGATACTTAGATTAGTTTGAAGTAAATAATACTTAAGCTAAATGTTTCAATGTCATATAAGAGATAATAGGATTTTATCTCAATGAACCCTACCTTATACGCCATAACATAACCATATAGCTAAAAGGAGAAACCGAACCTTGTTAGACATGGTAAGGTCTATAATAAGCTTTGAGAATTCCTTAAAGTTCCTTTTATGGTAATGCACATGGGATTATGTTTATATGACAAACATAATACCTTATGAGTCAATTGATATTGTTCCATATAAGATATGAAATAACATAAAACCTATTCTTTCATAAATAAAGTTTAGGATTGTCCTACTTATGAGAAGCAAATAATGTTGGATTAGTTAAAAACTAAATCTAACCTAATGTCTGTATGTGGGATACCTAATGAGAGTCATTTAGATATCAGTTTTACCACTATTTGATCAAATGGTGTTTGTTCAAAGTATGTTATCTTTCAAGAGAAAGAGTTTCTTCTATAAAAAGATAGTGAGTGCAAGATTAAACTTAATAAAGTTCAAGATGCTCAAGCAAACATGAATCAATTGATGAAGACCAAAATCTTTTACTCATAAAGATGAAGTGATGGTAAGACCTTATGAAACACAAGAGCTTCTTAAGTAAAGTGGGATACAAGTTGTTCTTGAGAGATATAGATATCTTCTTAGCGAATAAAAGGATCGTATTGCTCATATAAAATGATGAGCCTGCCATTTATGAAGAGATTTTGAAAAGTTCAAAGTATGACTAATAACTATAAGCCATAAATCGAATACGAATTCCATGTCTATAAACCAAGTACGGACTTTGGTTGACCCACCTAAAGGGACAAAGCCTATTCGGTGTAAGCGGATATTCAAGATGAAAACTGACATAGAAGGTAAAACAGTTGCCTATAAAGCTAGAGTTGGTAGTTAAAGGACGTCATCAAGGACAAGAGTTGACTTTGACAAGACCTTGTACTTCACATACTATGCTTAAATCCATCATATCACTCCTAGCCATTGCTACTCATGATGATGACATTTGACAAATGGATATGAAGATAGCTTTCATTATGGAAATCTGACATAGGATGTGTACATGAAACAACCTAAGAGATTCATATCTAATAATGGCAAAACAATATGTAAATTGTAGAATCTACTGATGGATTGATGTAAACATCTAGGAGTTGAAACATCCAAATTGATAAGGTGATCAAAGTGTTTGTTTTCTCACAATATGTGGATAAATCTTGTGTTTTTCAAGAAGGTTAGTGGGAGTACCATTCTGTTCCTAGTGATGTATGTGGAAGATATACTATTAGTAGGAAATGATGTCCCATTTCTAAGTTAGTCAATTTGTCACTCTAAATTATATCTACAAGAAAAGAATTTAAAAGTAACCTACTAGATGGGGATTAAGATGTAAAGAGATAGATCTAAGAGGTTACTCATTCTTTTTAGTCTAAATAGTTAAGGTGCTAATCTGGTTAGCATGAAGTATAGGATTACCATCTCTAAGTCTTTATCTCCAAAGACATAAGACAAATGGACTAGGATGGATGTGATTCCACAAGCTTAGCTATTGAATCCATTATGAAAAGTGCTATGTTTTAGGCCTAATGGATACCAAGCTCCGAGTGTCTTGAGTGGATATCAATATGATCTCATAAGGGGTTTATGGGTGACTGTCAAAGGCATCCTTAAATACTTAAGAAGTATTAAGGATGCTTTCTTGATTTAAGGAGAAAGTAAGCTTAAGGTAAGCAGGATTATGGATGCTAGCATCCAATTCGACAAGGATAACTCAAAATCCTAGTCATGTTATATATTGATATTAAATGGATGTGTAATCGATTGGAAGAGTTCCAAATAGGTGATGACTACAAATTCTACAACTGAAAGTATAGTGCAACTTCCAAGGCAGCTAAGGAAGCAGTTTGAATAAGTAAAATCATCACAAGTTATAAATAATTCCTAACATTTTTAATTCAATATGATTAGAATAACAATGGTACCATTAGATGACTAAAAGGAATCATGGTCTCATTGAGGATCCAAACATGTACCGAACGCTACCAATTGATTAGAGAAATCAAATGGTAGAAATGATGTAATAATAGAAAGAGTTCTCATTGATCAAAAAATGTTTGATCGAGTCACTAAACTAAAACCTCAAAAGGAATATGATAGTCATATCCTTACCTATGGTGTAATGTACAATGGCAATTGGCTTTAATGCAATTAGGAGATTTTTAGAGATATGCCTAAAAGACAATCGCCTTTAGCACATAGTGTACACATTCAAAATGACAATCTTTAATTAATTTGATGTTCATTTTGTTAGAGAAGTGCTCTTAAGGCAATCACCTTTAGCACTTATTGTACATGTTTATTTGATTAATAAGAGGCATTTTTATTAATTTGGTATTCATTTGCACATGAAACGATATAGATCTTAAACTGATTAATGAAAGTCCATGATATGAAACATAGCATGAAGGAAATCATGATGGGATCATGATAATGAGATTCCTATCATGTGTAATTATGTTAGTATCTAAATTATCCCTAGTCATTTAAACAACAAGATGGGACATTATTGATCCGGATAGACTAGCACATATTATACTTCTTGATTGGATCAAGTAGTAGATCTCATAAGCTACGAGCATGAGATGTTCAAAGTTAACATGTGGATGCTTGCTAAGAGTAGTCAAGTACATTGGATGACCTGCTATGAGACAATCATATGGATTATCTATTCAAATGTCAATGATAGTCTCATCATAGCAATGATGCATGTAT